>CM077797.1:24430880-24513380 GCA_039737535.1 Lagodon rhomboides
TCTTTTCATTTTCCTGTTGAACTTTTCCTTTAAAATCGAGAAGCTTCATTGACATTAAGTTTGGGTTTTTTTTGTATTTTTTTTATCAGAGTAAGATCAAAAAAAGAGACAGACAAAAAGTTGTGATGACTGGGAGAAAGAGGAAGGAAGGAAGGAAGGAAGGAAGGAAGGAAGGAAGGAAGGAAGGAAGGAAGGAAGGAAGGAAGGAAGGAAGACCTTTTCTGCAAAGGAAAGGGATTTTGTGGTAGATTTGTTTTTGTTTTTTTAACCTTAATTGAAACTTATTGATTAAGCTAAATATTACATATAATAAATATTTAAAAAGTTGTGATGAACAGGAGAGAGAGTAAGAAAGAAAGAGAGAAAGGAAAGGAAAAAGAAGAGGATTTTGGGGTAGATAACGGGTCGTTTTCATTTCAACTACTTGTTTCCTCTTTCTCGTCGTGGTTTTAAAGAATATTCCGTCTCTCTCCGTCTCTCCTCCCTCGGTTCCTCTCCTCCCACGTCACGCTGCCTTTATCTCTCCCCCAGGTTTTCTTCCCCCCAACATCTCTGAGGTCTGATTGGTGGGAAATGTGACCTATTCATCTCATCTGACATAGTCTGTGTGTTTACAAGCCACGAACACACACACACACACACGTACACACATCATCATTTGTACGGCACGTCGCGTGTTTGTTTGTGATTGTGGAAGGCTCGGCTGCAGGAGGTGGCGTCTACGGGGAGAGCCCTGTAAAACAGAGACAACTGCTGTTTTTGGTGTGTGTGTGTGTGTGTGGAGTGATTGAAGGTACTTTGTTAATCATTTGTAAGCCCCAGCAGATGCCATGCAGGGGGACCGGAGAGCGCGGCGCCTGTCACTCAAACAGCCTTTTATCACGCGCACAGGAACACACACTCGTGCAGGTGCAGGTGCACAGCGATCCAACCACATCCCCCCTTTCCTTCCCCCTTGAGGCTGATTAGTATTCATGAGATCTCAGGAGGGCCCCCCCCCCCCCCCCACCCCTCACACACACACACACACACACAAACACACACATATTCTGGTGGATTGGTCCATTCTAATTATCTCCTGGCGTTTATGGAGAGGGCTGATTAGAAGCTGTCAGTGTGACTGATGACGACATGCCATGTTATCCCCCGGAGAGAGACGGGAGAGGAAGGGCCGGTCACAGCTGTGGACTCCACTACTCCTCTGTCTGTCCCCCCCGTCTCTTTATAGTCGGTCTCTTTTTCCTCCTCGTAACCCATGCTCCACTAACAGCTCGCCTTGTTCTGTGCCTACGCAGGTAAGCCGGTGATGATCATAACGGAGTTCATGGAGAACGGATCCCTGGACACGTTCCTCAAGGTGAGAACAAACACAGCGCTCACACTTCCTACAAGGTCAGGGCCACATTTTTTTTTTTTTCACAAAGGCCGTGTGGAAAAATGATGTCCCAGCTGTAAAGTGTTTGAAATTGTAGAGCCTATTCCCCCTAAATTGCCGCACTTGAGGCGAGATTCTTTTAAAAAAAATATATAAAAGGCACCTGATTGAAACGGTCTTTCATCCCACAAAGCCGGCGAGTTCAGTCCGTAAAAGTTTTACAAAGTCCACCAAGGACTCAAGTTTAGTCGATCAAGGGCTTCAATCGGCTGATAAGAGTTTCTAAACTCTGTTCTGATCCACATTCTCATTTAAGAGTGTAAAAACGCAATCTAAGAAGAACAAAACTGTTGGAAATCACACATTATTTGTTCGTAGATAAACATGTGCTGCTAGTAACAAACACATCTGACAACTCTTCTTCAAATCTTCAGTAAATGGTTCAACAGACAAAGAAGATTAATTATCATCTGTAATTAAACAAAGTGAGAGTCTTTAATGGGGTGAAATACTGAGTTTGAGTTAGTGAGCAAACGGTAAAAAGAGTGAAAAACACTGTTTCAGCAGCAAGAAACAAGCCGTCAGTATATGTTAGATAAATAGAAGTAGTTATAATATATTCAGTACACGTTTGCATACACAGGAGGTGGATGAGAACAGACACGTTCAGATGGATGTGCGGCCTCCCCAACCTTTCATCACACGATAACACATCCCAGAGCTGAAAAACAGCAGACTGCTGACAAAGGGGTAATAAAACAAAGAAATCGTATCGCTTCTGCGCTCCGTCGTTGGACAAAATGAAAACTGTTTATCTCCAATGTAACGTAATACAGCAGAAGCGATTTTGGTCAAGAGTCAAAAACGGCAATTGGTGCAAACATGGAAAAATCACTTCCAAATGCAAAAAAGGTAAATCAGAAATACAGAGATATTTATTATGGTGAGGAAAAAAACTGTTTGTAGAGCGAGCGAGTGTATCTCTGGCAGATTATTACAAAAGTGAGACCTGTAAAGCAGATTTTACTCAAGGTTACCGCTGAACATCTTATCAGTGACTTTAAGAAAAAAATCAAAGGAAGTCTGTGAAGGTTCGGCTTTGTAATTAAAATTGACATTATGACAAGAGCTAAACGAGCCTGTCACTCAATAAGGTCATTACGCAAACTGATGTGCTTAAAGATCCTTCCAGGCATTTTTTTTTTTTTTTTTTTCGCTGAAAATCACCCAAAAAGATCGGCAGAGAAGTTTATTTAGGAAATCCGGTTGCTTTTTTTTTTTCTCGAAATCGACACGAGGTTTTGAAGCATTTCTCGAAAAAAAAGCCAATTACGCCCACAAAAGTATGGATCCCCATTTAATTGCAGACGCGGTAAACAAAAACACGCATGTTGTGCATTTTCCGGATGATTCCTGTTCATAGAAAAAACACGTGGCGAGAAGAGGAGCCGACTGCGGCGGTGTTGATTCAGCTGAGGAGGACTGAATTGGGGTTTTTGCATACACCCGGATGAATAGCTTGTTGCAGCTCCTGGTGCGCCTGGCATTGAAAAGTCCCCCTGATTCATATTCCGAGTTGTTTGTCAGCCAGTAAAAAATCGCTGCAGTGCTCCAAAGCCATTAAGCCTGTGATGATAGGCCCGTCGCTAAATAGACACCAATCCCATCAGCAACACTGAAGCGAAATGGAATGAAATCTGACAGATATGAAAAAAAGGAAAAGAAAAATTGGCTTTGGCTTACTGAAACACACACACACACACACACACACACAGATACATGCATGTTGTGTGTTACAGTACGTATTGTAATGAGGGTCGTAAAAAGTGTCCGCAGTGGCTCAATATAATTACGGAATCTGTTTTATGGGATTTACAGCTCATCCGCGCTGCCGGCCTCCACGTGTGTCTTTAATTATGATGACCGTTTATTAAGCAGCCGTCCCCCAGAAATAACAAAACCGGAGAGCAGCCTCTCCGTCCAACTCGAGAAAAAAAACTTAGTAATATGCCAGAATTTTTCCGTCTTTACCTTTTCTCATCCGTCTCCTTCATCTCCTTGTCTAACCTCCCTGCCCTGCATTTGTCTCCCCTCTCTTCCCCCGGCCTGCCCACCCCGCCGCTCTCCCTCCTCCTTCCTGGCAATGCAATGTGGTGGGCAGATTGATAGAGGAAGTCTGTAGGTTTGTTAGACAGTCCAATCAATCAGCATCTCACAAAACCACCGGCTAATTAACTTACTCCACAGCTGCCGAGGGAGAGAGAGAGAGAAGGAACGATAGAGGAAGGGGAGGGGAGGAGGGGGGCGCACAGATGCAGAAAGATGAAGGAAGATAGATAGATGGATGGAGACTGAAACTAAGTGATACTTTCTCCGTCTCCAAGACAGAGACCGAGGAGGGACGGAGATGGATGGAGAGGACAAAGAGACAGAGGGAAGGAGAGATGATATAAAGGAGGGAGGGTGACTGATAACACGGATGGCTTTTTAACGGGGACTGTTGGCCCAGGGCAGAAATAATTGGCAGAGGAAGGTGAGCTGGACCGTCATCGATCAACGGGCCCTGCTCCTCTGCCAAACGCAGCTCAAATCTGAAACCCAGTGAGCTCTGCTCGTGGCACGCGGTCAGCGTCGGAGAGGAAAGTTTTGTCCGCGCTGTCAGATACAATCCTCTGAAAGTTGGATTTTTTTGTGATCCTCTATTGATCCCTGGGAGGAGAAATTCATCTTGTGCCTGCCACCCCTCCAGAGAGAGGTCAGAGCACAGGCTTAGCCGGGGCTGGAAGGGATTCTTGCTCAGGGACACTTCAGAAGCGCAGATTGCTGCCATTACAGAGGCTTGAATCCTGGCTTAAACCTTCACTTCCTGCTGTGGTTGTTGAAGGACCCCGCCCTAATCACTACGCCACCCCGCCGCAGCATTTACACTCTCCTTGTCTCTCCTTCCAGAAACACGACGGCCAGTTCACGGTGATCCAGCTGGTCGGCATGCTGCGCGGCATCGCCTCGGGCATGAAGTACCTGTCGGACATGAGCTACGTTCACAGAGACCTGGCAGCTCGAAACATCCTGGTCAACAGCAACCTGGTGTGCAAGGTGTCCGACTTTGGCCTGAGTCGGGTTCTGGAGGACGACCCGGAGGCCGCCTACACTACGAGGGTAAGACACACTCCCGCAGCTTGCAGCTGTCTTAAACTAATGTCATTTCACATCAGAGTTTGACCTCTGCAGTGTTAGATTCAGTCCAAATCCAAAAAACCTAAAAGGGCATCAACGTGAAAAGGACATGAGGGCAGTCAGAAATGATCCACACTAGATACAAAGATAATCAGACCCGATCCAAAATGTGCTCGACCCAAAAAGACCCAAGTAGAGGAAGAACGCCAACGCTGGCAGCCGAGTGCTGCGCCACAATTTAATCAACAGTTGAAGAAGAGTAATGCAAGTCATTTTTCTCTGCACTTCACGGTCCCCACTCTCCGTCTCACCTCTTAAGGCCGGCACACACCGGCTCCGACGTCGGACGTCTGAAGCGTTAGGAGAGAGTCGGACGAGTTCGGGAGCTTTTCTGTTACTACTCTCCCTCTGATTGGTTGTTAGCTAGCTGTTCAGTGACCATTCTGATTGGTGGTGTGCCAGCGAATCAGCGCGGCGTGTGGGAGGGGCAGCGGAAGTGACGATGGTAAACAAACCACATGAACAGAGACGGCACAGAGTTACAAACAACACTTCGCCGTTCGTTATTTTGGGGATAAACCAGCGTATGTTTGGAAGCCATGGCTGTGTGGACCGAGGACTTTGAGGAGCAGCTGGCTGCCCTGGTGGAAGAGAGACCACCGTAATACGACATCACGCAAGTAATGCTGAGCTAACACTGTGTGTGCTTTGTTCTGATAAGCTGCGGTCCGCACTCCGTTCTGTCATTTCCTGTTTTCATGTTTTGGGTGACTGGCACAAGACTAGCGCCACCCGATGTTTAGGAGACTTATTGCATTTCGCGCAGAACGTATACGCTGCTGTGTAGCCGGGGCGGTGTGTTTCAGTGCAACTTTTCTACCGAACGGATAAGGATAGTCGTCGGAGCCGGTGTGTGGGGGCCTTTAAAAAGAAAACAGTCTTCTCCTGATGGATCGCTGATGGCGAGTCCACTTGGATCCACTCAGGATTTTACCCCACAAGGACTCAAACATTAGAGGCACAACAGACTGGCAGTCATCGAGAGTGGAATCTCTGTGTTCAACACATCTGGAAGCTGCAGTCTCGTGAGGGGAAGGAGGGAGCCTGCTGCTGCTTTGACTCCACTTACGTGTCAACAGATAGACGCATTGATACACGGGCCGGATACCCGCGGCGACGGAACGAAACCCTAGTCGGATTATAATTAGAACGACTCTGGTGTCCGGTCTCGGATACTTCAGCAGGAACCGAGCCGACCTATGATGGCCTCTTCTCTCCGTCTGTAAATGTTTCTGTAACGGCTGGACAAAGTGACACGAGGCAGTTGGTTTTCCTAACAGTTGGAGTTTTGCATGAGGTCATGAAGCCACACCAATAACATAATATATACTGTGAAATTAAAGGCACCCAAACTCCTCCTCCCCCTGCATGTTTTTTTGCCTATATATAGTCAAATTAAAGAAAGTCTTTGGCAACATCGCCAGCCACTCACGGCGCGCCGAGAGAATGGAGGAACTCAAACGTCAGTGAGTTAAACCGCTGCGGAGTAACTCATCTAAAATGCCCACAAGGACTTGGCATTATTCATATTCATAGGAAGTGTTGGGGATGTTATTTTTAATATGGCATTAGCATTGCCCTGGGAGGAGTGTATCAGCCGCTGACTGCTCTATTGCAATCACACACACACACACACACACACACACACACTTCCACTGATGTCAGGAGACCTAGATGGAGAGCTGCAGGGTGGAGGGTGGAGGGTGGAGGGGGGAGGGAAGGGAGAGGCCGAGGCGGAGATGGGGAAGAGACACAGAGAGGCAGGATATCAAATAAGAGTGAGATCGAGGGAGGCGGAGAGAGGGAGAGAATAAAAGGAAGGATCCAGCGAGAGCAGTTAAGAGAGAGAGAGAGAGGATGGGGTAGGGGTGGACAGGGGGGGTGGTGCAAAACAAAAGTGCAGCGCCGAGTGACTTGGCAGCTTCGTCTTTTATTTGACTTTGACCGAGCGGAGATGGGGAAGGCTAGGTGGTGCAGAGGCAGCTGCCGCATGTTAAAACACTGAAGCGAGCCCTATAGAGGTACAGTGTGTGTGTCTGTGTGTGTGTCAGACGGAGGGCGGAGGTATCTCGCCGCCTATTGTGACTATACGGTCGGCGCTATGGAGTCCTTTTGATCCACGCGTCAACAACAAAGGCAGCGGCAGCAGCATCATGGAGGCAGACGAAAGAAGTTGATGGCAAAAGAAAGTACAGGAATAAACAGGGGAGCAGAGTGTTGTGAGCATACAGGGGAGGTGTGATGTTTTGTTGAAGGATAATTCCAGTTTTATTAAATCTTTGCCTCATGTTTACATATTTTTGGCAGTTTAAATGACTAATAGGTACAAAATCTTTGTCATCCATCCAGTAGAGTATCTCAGCCAAGCCGTAACACCGGCGACAACAGTCCTTTGGTGCCACTTCAACATCCACCGAGAGTCCATCACTGACAGGCTCAGATTGTTATTGTGTCTGACAACTTCAGGGATGAACCTATTTTATTTTGTTGTTCAAGAGTGAGATCCATTTTGTTCGAACAGAAACAGACGCTCGGAGAAATTCACCAGACCCCATGTGCAAAAGCAGTGATTTTATCATTGTGCGGCACGCCCGTTCAAATTCGACACAAAAACACAATTGATGGCAAAAGAAAGTACAAGAATAAACAGGGGAGCAGAGTGTTGTGATCATACAGGGGAGGTGTGCTGTTTTGTTGAAGGATAACTCCATTTTTTTTTAACGTTTGCCTTACGTTTACATATTTTTGGTGCTAATAGGCACAAAATCTTTGTCATCCATCCAGTAGACTATCTCAGCCAAGTCGTAACACCAGCGACAACAGTCCTTCGGTGCAACTTCAACATCCACCGAGAGTCCATTGTGTTATCACTGAGATCAGATTGTTATTGTGTCTGACAACTTCAGAGATGAACCTTTTTTACTTTGTTCAAGAGTGAGATCCATTTTGTTCGAACAGAAACAGACGCTCTGAGAAATTCACCAGACCCCATGTGCAAAACCAGTGATTTTATCGTTGTGCGGCACACCCGTTCAAATTCGACACAAAAACACAATAAAAAACATCAAAAATGTATTGCTCGGTCTTTCATCACCAACTGTGGTTCGGTTGAAATAAAAACTCTTAATTCAACATGTTCGACGTGAGAATGTTCTGGCGCTACACGCTGTTTTCTCCCACCGCCGCTTTGATGTTCAACATCCCTCTCGCTCCCCTGATATTTTCTACCTGGGTAAATAAAGAGTTTTATTTCAAAACCCAACCAGAGTTGGCGACTGTAAGAACAAAAGAAAGAAAGGTTTTGGTGAGGTGTTTTTTGTTTCCTGTTTTCCAGTTTGAATGGAATGTGTTTCACAATGATTTAATTACTGTTTCTGCAAATTCTGGAGTCTGGTGGATTTGAGGAGGAACAACAAAGAGGCTGTTTTCTGGTTAAACAAAAAAAGGGATTTTAGTCTTTAACAAAGATGTGTTTCGCTTTAGGGATCCTTTCCACAATGTTGGGAGACAAAACGATCTGAGTCTAGTCAGGGGCAAAAAAAAAGCACTTTTCAAATATGACATACCGTTGCAGCTCGATGTCGCGGCTGCCGACTTTTGTACCTACTGGTCATTTTCACACTACCTCGGTTCAAAAATGTTGGAATTCCCCTTTAAGTTGTTGCTGTGGTCTGAAAGGCAGCACATTTCTCTGCAGCCAGCAGCGTAGGATTTGTTTTGTCAGCTCTGCTCTTGATTTATTACAGAGCTCAGCCACAAACGTATTAATAAAAACAACCTCTAAATATTTACACCGTTATCCCCAGACGGGATCAGACATCAGGTCCAGGATGATATATATTCAGCGTGCCAAGAATTTTTGTTGACTGTTGTTTTGAACCTTCTCCAGGGAGGGAAGATCCCCATCAGATGGACGGCTCCGGAGGCCATCGCCTACAGGAAGTTCACCTCGGCCAGCGACGTGTGGAGCTACGGCATCGTCATGTGGGAGGTGATCTCGTACGGAGAGAGACCCTACTGGGAGATGTCCAACCAGGATGTGAGTCAACACACACATCGCACCTCACTCACAGTGACTAACCTGCTGCTGAATCGGCTCCGCTCTAAACTGTGAAAGTGAATTTTCCCGGACATTTCTTTCCCCCTCTCTCGTATCGATCGCAGAACTTGATATTTTGCCCCTCTCTCCCCCGCAGGTGATCAAAGCGATAGACGAGGGCTACCGTCTCCCCGCGCCGATGGACTGTCCTGTGGTGCTGCACCAGCTCATGCTGGACTGCTGGGAGAAGGGACGCAGCGACAGGCCAAAGTTTGGACAGATCGTCACAATCCTGGACAAGCTCATCAGAAACCCGGCCAGCCTGAGAGAGCTGGCCAACAGCTCGGCATGGTCAGTGGGAGAACGCTGCGAATCAAAGCTGTGACGTTCACTCAGACACGCATGAAGTCTTGAGATACTTGGATTGAGATTAAAAGGGCCGCACATGAATCGAGGACATAATCACCACTCAGATCTAAATTGTAAAATCTATTTTGTCACTTTTGAAAATTGAGCAAAGCAGAAAATGTCATTTCAGTGAAATAACGTTCTTATCTTGTCTCGGCGAGGAATATTTACCAGTGAAAAGGTATGAATATGAGATTGTAGCTCGACATTGTGGATTACAATGTAGATTGCATTTACATTTTTTTACACTTCAGGCATTTAGGTTGATGTGAGAATCAGAGCAGCATACAGATGTGCAACAGAATATGCTTCAGTCCCTGTCAAGGCAGATTCCAGCACAGCTAATAGACAACATCACCAAAAGAAGTGTCTTAAACACGGGTCTTAATTGAGGTTTTCACAGTACAGCATGTGTATTTGCTCTTAGTCTTGCATATTAAAGGTATTTTGTACGTTTAAGCATCCAAATAGATGAACAAACAGATCCTCTATGCCAGTTTATAACATCAGGAAGTAGGCAAACAAGTCAAAGGGTTCTACAAATAAAAGCTGCGTGCGCTTGTAGTGGAGGCAGCGAGGAGACCGATCATTAATCACACTTACCCACTAATGGCTGGGTTTAAAGTTGAGGGTTTATGTTTTTCTTTTCATACTGGATTCGAGTCCGTCATGCTGCACTTGTAAAGCCGTTCTGTCCCAAAAAAGGCAGATCAAGCGCCGCGAATGAGCATTAACCAGCTCTCGAAATGTGCTGCCAGATTTAATAACCGTACAAAAGGACAAGTGATTCACCTCGGCACCAGTCAGAAAAACTGTTCTTTGGCCACTCAACACGACGAAATGTCACTGAGTTGTGAGTGTGCTCTGTATCCCAGCAGGGAGGACGCGTCCACCCCAGAGTTCAGTGTGAACACAGTGGATGAGTGGTTGGAGGCCATCAAGATGGGCCAGTATAAGGAGAACTTTTCAAGTGCTGGATATGTCAGCTTGGACTCAGTCCTCTACATCAGTGTCAGGTACAGACGGCTGGTGACTCATCCCAGTTAAATAAAACACTCAGAAGGTCAATACTGTCAGTAAAAGACTCATACATTCCACTGGAGTGTCATTTTAAATTAAAAAAAGGGGATTTAGATGAGTACTTTGGACATGAAAGCTCACCAACTGCTTGGCATTTGAAGGATGTAGATGTTTCTCTTTCCAAGTGTCATTAATGAATAATATTTTTTCTGTCTTCCCTGTAGTGAATTGTCCAAGATGGGTGTGACTCTGGCCGGCCATCAGAAGAAGATTTTGTCCGGCGCGCAGGGCCTGCAGACCCAAGGGACGCACGTCCAAGTATAACAGTTTCCACTCAACGTACAGTGAGACAGAGCCAAAATGGATGCTCCTGCGACGAGTTTCCCCACTGAAATGGGGTTGAAACGGATACTCTGTGCTCTGGCCTCCGTTGATTTTGAGACACACACTGAGACGGAGACAACATGGACGCTTGACTCCCTCACCCTCTCGCAGTTTCACCGTTCCTCCCGTCCCACGATGGGCACTTACCGGCTTCAGCACTCAAGAGTCCCAGCAAACACGACCACCATTACGGAGCAACAGAGAGACACATGTCCAACAACCAAGGCCACACATCCAGAGCATCCCAGACCATTTCACGTCATATCAGCTCAACAAAAGAAGAAGAAGAAGAAGAAAAAAAAAGATTTTTAACAAATGAAATGACAAAAAAAACAAATTAGAATATAATTATCACCACTGTCTGTGAGGTGTACAGTCGGTTTTTACTGTCATTTTGTTTCTGTTTTGAGTTTCACCTTCGAGAGTTTTAAAAAGGGTCAGAAGATGTGTATATGTGTAGATATATGTTTATATGGGCTGTGTGTCCCACGACCGTAGAGATGGACCTAACGTTTGTATTGGTGGTGAGGTTTATATCGCTGGACCTTAATAGGAGTTATTACCTAGTACGTGTACGGCCCCCTTCCATTGCTCTCTCTATACAGGAAGCCAATGAATGAGGCGAGAATGACATGAATGTGTGGGGGCGAAGGGGAACGGAAAAACCTGGACCTTTTAGAAATAGACAGGGATGTAAATGTGCTAGTTCGCGTAGGACGGAAGTGGGATTCGTTTAAATAGTGTATTTGACCAGGACAAGGGCTTCCCTACAGACTGCTCTCAGACACACTTCCATAGAAAACTAGACCAGTGTGCACGTTTGCTTGTCCGCTCGCACTTCGAGACGAGAGTGCAGAGAAACGGCAGAAAAAACTGGTGCAGTTAGCACAAATGAATTTTTGACTCTTCCATAAAATGACTATTCCGAACGACATCGTCTGTTCAGCCGTGACTGTGTGATGTGGTTGGGAATATTTCAGCCCCGAGAGTCTGCCTTCCCGTGTTTCAGGTGTGTTAAGAACGTTTTTTTTGTGTGTTTCGTGAAGAGCGAAGGTGATGCCGAGGTCACGATAGAGTCGACACTGTCGAGAACGTGTGGCTTGTTTTTCCCAGTGTTGTGCCATGTACAGTAACCTTGAAATGTTCATCGGGGCAACATACCATCAGTCTTACTAGTCTTTTTTTTTTTTTTAATCAGTTCCCAAGGTTGGATGGTAACACAAGGCCGGTCATAAGTAATTACAGTGTCCAGATAAAGGAGTCTCCAGATGGACCCTTCAGCTGTGCCACCACGAGAGGTTAAGCCTCAGTTGAAAGAGGACGATCTGTGTGTCTTGTACTGTCTCACTTTCTTGTTTTCAGTCATGCCGATCTGTTTCAAGGACCCCTTGTGTCAAACCGATACCAATAAGGTAAATATATAAAACAATGTTTACACCAAAAAGCCAAGTTCTCTACACGCTGCATCGTAGCCAACTGGTTTCAGCTCCTACGATACGGCACTTAGAAAGACCACGACCTGGATGACTGAGAACCTTCACACTGGTTTGTTGTTTCCTCCTCATCAGCAGGAAAACAGCTCCTTATCACGTCAATTACAAGGTTTAATCTGATGGGACCCTCTGTGTGTGTGTGTGCACTGCATTAATGGCACTGAACCCCGCTTTAGTGTACTCCCAAAACCCAGTTTTAATATATGTGGTACTCTATAGGACCAACAGTGGCAAAAAGTACAGTATATATGATTGTATCATAGTGTAAAATATGTACAGTGTTGATTTCCAATGTTAGAATGTTTGTAATGATAACGATGATGATGATGATGATGATGATGACTATGATGTACTTTAATTGTGAAAAAGAGATTTTCTGAAGTACGCGTTCAGGGGCGGCTCATACAGGTGAAAAGTGAGGGGGAGGTGATTCGTTGGTCTGAACAAAGGAATGTAGCAGGGTGCGAAGCTTCAGCTTTGATTGACAGGTGACAGTGACTGCAGTTTCTACCATAGCGTTAGAATGAGTAGAATGGACTTTCCTCATCGACACACCGGCTTAATTTGAGTAATTAGTAACGGTAATTACACGCACTTTTTGAGCCGGCGTCGGCCTACAACACGACTTGTACAAACGCGAGGAGGAGAAGTTTCTATCCACCGACATCACAAATTTAACCCCAACTCCGAGCAGAATTGGTCCCATCACAGCTTAGCAACCGTAACTAGGCACGGCAGACATGTCAAGCTTTGCATTTCTCCATATTCTGAAACATTTGCATGTCGCGAGATCGTTTGGATGGCGGTCCGAGTCCCACAATACAACAGCAAAAGTGTACGGAATGATTAAACAACAGAGCATTTGTCTGTTTGTAATGTAAGCTGCAGTTATTAGCATGTCAAGCTAACTAGCTTACCACCTACAGTAGTAACCCAGCATCGCTTCCGAGGTCAAAGTACACATCGTTAATAAAGGACGCTTGCGTTTGTTTGTGAGGTTCTGAAAATAAAATTGAAGCCGATCTTGGGCGTCAGAGTTCAGGCTGACATTAGTGCCTCTCTTCTGTTCTTTATTGGATTTCAGGAAGTTTACACCCACTTCCCCACATCCACTGCTCCAGCTGATATTACTCATTAATCATAGCGGACATCCTTAAAGCCTTTATTCTCTTGTAAGGTTAAAAATAACCCTGTTGTTCTACAATACGCATGGGACAAAAAAAAAGTCTGGGAGCTACGCAGCAAACCAGCTTATGTTAAAACAAAATAACAGCCCTCTCTTACCTTTACTAGTAATACAGAAAGTGTTGTTTCTGTGTTTCCATGTCTTCCACACGTATCAACTGGTGATCATGCTGACTTTTTGTGGACGTTCAGCTTCAGCCTCAGTCTTTTTTCGCACCGTATCAGAGACAATAACTTGCACTTGCACCAAAAAATTGCGTTCTTTTTTGAAACAAGAGCGTTTTAAACATTACAAAGTCAGCCAGAGGAGCGTTTTTTGTTAAACCAACTAACTGAGCTAAAGTTAGCGTTGCTAGCTTCCCCTAATAAATTATTCCAGCGACACTTATAGCCAAAAAAATGGCCACTGATTATAAATGTGACACTCTAAAATGGAAAGCTTGACAGGCTAAGGGGCCGGGACTCAGTGAACTGTCAGCTGAGGCGAGACGAAAGTTTCGACCACCGATTGGCAGGATATCATTTTTCTGTTTCCTATTGTTTCAGAATTGGTCAAATAATGGCATGAAAACATGTTCAAACACAGAAGGCACCCACATACAGCTGCAGCCTAAAATACACAATCCATTAATCAAGCGCAGTTTGCCAAACCACCGCTGCCGTCTCATCATTTATATGCACAATAAACTCAATACGCTTTGGAGAGTCCAGAACCATTAGTACATTCTACTCTTGCTAACTCTATGATTTCACTCTAGCGGACTACCCTTGACCGCTGGCCTTTTAGATGCCTTATTTACTGAGCTATTGTTCTTTTCTGTTGCCCTATAGAGGCGATATTAAGAGTAACGTGTACGTACAAGTAGTATTTATCTGTGTTCTTAAGATGACCTCACATCAACACCCCGGTTTTGTATCATCCCACAGTCTCCCCTCCGACAGCACCTTCACTTTGAATCCTCTCGGCGGAACAAATTTGAGAATACTGTAATAAATCTTCGAGCTGATGACCTGTAAAAGCTCACGGAGGAATTGACAGAATCGTTCTTATTTATTTGAGTCATTAGATAATCTCAAAAGGAAAAACACAAGTGATCTATTGTGGTTAGCTAACAATTTGACTGGTGCAAAACGATTTGCATATCCAGGATTCCTCATGCAACAGAAATGTAATTGTCACCAAAACAGAATTTGGGTAAAATGCAACCAGAGCCTTGCTTTTTACATGTTTACTCAACACTCCCCACTTTAGAAATGATACAGAAGTAATACCCACTCTCAAAGTCCCGGGTTCGTGTCACTATTCACCCTATCAAGGTTCGGTACGTGGTTTGGTTTGCTTGATCTCAAATACAGTGTTTGTCCTTCAGTCCCCACCAGGTCTGTATTGTAAATGTTCATGAGTGACTCTTATTGGAGACTTTCAGCTCTCTCTCTCTCTCCTCCCTCTCTCTCTCTCTCTGTTTCTTTGGCCATCGTACAACGCTCGTTTGTCCCCATGCCAGTTTCCTCTGCGTCGCTTGTTGTAAAGGGTGTAGGCATTCTAATGTCTTTCATGTTGCTGTAATAAATATGCTAATATTTCTAATTTCTCACCTGAAGACTGCAGCGTCTTTTTTCTTTCACACATCGTTTTCCTCCTCTTTTTCTCAAACACACAAAACACACTTGTTAGCCGGCACAGTAAAAAAAATGACTGTAAAAAAACCACAAAGTGCCTCGACATGAAAGCGTCGGGGAGCCCACGTTTAATTATTTTCTGCTGGGTAACAAAGCCTGAAGGTATCAGAATTTGTTTTGGTGGGTTGTCTGACCGGTCTTGCAGAAAATGAGCGCATGGCTGTGGGAAACTCGCGGGTTGTCTCATTTGTCCCCAGCTCGGCTCCTAATGGTGATAGCGGTGGTGAAATTCCCATTGTGCCGTAACTTGATGGCAAAAATATGGCCGCCCTGCAACCACATCTTCATTATCGGTGTGTGTGTGTGTGTGTGTGTGTGTGTTCCTTGCTGGGAGATAATTCCGTCTCGCGGGAGGGGGGAGGTCAGCGACTTCTGGCCTTGGTTAACCCCGTAATGCACTGGCCCAGTCGCTGTCACTCTATGTTACCGCCATTACACCTCATTTAGTCCATCATATTAGGCTCCATATTCCCCTATCGCTCCCTCGCTCGCTCTCACACACACACACACACACACACACACACACATACAAAATATTCAGGGCCTGTTCTCCATTTCCTCAGTATCTATCTTCTCCCACTGCCCTCCTCTTAATCTTTCCGCTGGCCTCGTGCATCCCCGTTTTTCCTTCCCATTTCCTATCCATCCTGTGCAGACGGACGGAAAGGTTGCGGCGAGTTCTCCGACCTCCACCACCCCATTATCTCCCTCTCTTCTTGCCTTTTCTTCCTGATCTCATCGCTTTTCTAATTTCCCCTCACCTCCATCCATCCATCCATCCATCCCAAACTTTTCTCCACATGCAGCCCTTTCTTCGGGGGTCCGTTGCCTCTTTTCTGTCTCACTGTTATCACCGCCGGGTTTCTTTTCTCCATTAAAGGCCAATCCATAACTCGGGGCTTTTGTCTCCAGGTGTCTCAACAGGGAGAATGTCATCTCACATATTTACTCTGGATAACATGGAGGCTGCTGGGAGCCAGAGGCTTAGGTGATTGATTCATCATGCAGCTGCTATTGGCATCATGTGAAAAGGTCAGGTGTCCCCATGGAGAACACTTTAAAAGGCCATTGGTGACTGATGAGTCTGTCATGTTTGCATCACATACATGCACAAGCACTCCGTCTCTCACTCCTTATCTCGGCCTTTGTCTCCCGGTCCTCTCTCACTACGACACACACACACACACACACACTCTCTCTCTCTGTCTCCCATGGGAATGGTAATTGGGCCCCTCTGTCATGATGTCAGGTGTGGGTTTGAGTGTCCCCTCATGTGCAACAGCAGACATTAAAATAACACAAGAGACCAAACCGCCATAGATCCACCATGACCTCTGCGGGGTCAGCCATATGTGTACGAATGTGTGTGTGTGTGTGTGTGTCTCCAAGGCTGTGTGAATGTCTCATCTGTGTGTTCATGACTCTTGTGAGACCAAAAAAACAGATGCTCACGTGTTGGAGAATGGAGACAAAAAGGGAGAGCAGATCAAATTTAAAGTGGAGGAAAGATTTTATCGGTCATTGGTTAAATTTGTAGTTCCTCCTCCGTCGCTCTTGATTGCATTGCGTGTGTCCTCCCTCTAATCAAATATGGTCCGAGTTCAGATGGGCTCCGTGTTGTGCGCTCCACACACACACACACACACACACACACGCATGCACACATCAGCGCTCTTCTGTCTCATGAGGTTTTAGTTTGCTATCAAAGCGATTTCCTGTCTGAAATTTTCATCAGTAATCAAAGTTCCTGATTGAATTTGAAAAGTGAGCCCGGCTCTATAAATCACATTACATGCCTCACTCCCATCATGCCTGCTCTCATCAGCCGCAGGAATGAGACGCCACCCTGGGTGTATGTCTGCTGTCGCGGTCTCTGTTGTGTTTTTGTGTTAGCGTGCGGTGGAAAAAGGAAGAACGGATGTTGACGGAGCTGCGATTTGATCCATGCAAGTTTCAGTCGGGACAGAAAATACAAAAAAAAGGAGAGAAGAATGGTGAGACGACAATAAAGATAACACACCTGGGGCCGATTGCATGTGGAAACAATTCTTGCCGTTTGTTGTAGTGTCAACTGGACACCAGATAGGGGGAGTTTATTGCATCATCGCAGCCCAACGGGTCAGGAGGCCAAACCAAATCCAATCCAGTATTCTTATTCCCTTCATATCACAGCTTCACTCCATAAAGTACTGTACAACTGCAATTTAAATTTAAAGTTTAATGGCATAATAGCTCTTCTTTAAGAAAAAAAGATCCTACATTCCTTATTCTGTTCTGCCAAGAAGCTTTGGACAGAAGTCAGACAGTCATTCCTCATCTCCAGTATGAACTCAGTACTGAAGTTCAGATGCAGGTTTTCAACCAACAACGGCATCTGAAAGTTCTGGTTCACCTGCTAAATTTCACCGAAACAACTACAGAGATGAAGAATAACTAATAAGAGAGTGAGATGTGATGACTTCAAAGAGTTTCAGAGATGAAAAACAACTACAAAGAGGTGAAAACTGTCAACAGAGATGCAAAACGACAGAAATCAGATCAAAAAGACACAAAATGACAACATAGAGACTCATGACGACTACAAAGAGATTCAACAAAGCTACAAAGAGACTGAAATCGACTACAAAGATCTGTTAAATCAGCCACAAAGAGATGGAAAACAACCAGAAATGGATACAAATTACTTCAAACACAAACACAAAGACAACAAAGAGATGCAAAATGACTATAAAGAGAAGGAAAACAGCTAAAAACAGACATAAAATGACTACAAAGAGATGCAAAATTATGACAAACAGATGCAAAATTATGACAAAACAGAGATGCAAAACGACCACAGAGGGACTGTGCACACGCTGCACGGGGTCCCATTGTTTCATAATCCGCCCACGGCTGTTGGCTCCAACTGTGCTTAAAAACTAGTATTTCGAAATACTTCTTGACCCAAGACAAATAGGTGACCAGAAACGGAGAATCAGCAGGAATCCTGCTGCTATTGGACAGCTGTCACCACCTAAAATCACTAACAGATTTCCAAGAAAGAGCAGAAGCAGATAGAGGATGAAGAGAATAAGAGGAGAGGAGAATAAAATGTGTTTAAGTTTGACAAAAAAAAAAAGGTGAAGAAAAACTTGGAGGGTTTTGGAGCGACTGAGATAATATTGACCACATAATCCCTCACAGATGTGGAAATCACTGTTTAATGCCTCGCAGACGTGACTCGCCGAGCTGCTATTGGACGACTCGAGAGGGACTCTGACCAAAGACAAACTCGCTCTTGCTCAAACTGGGCACTCGACGGACGAGGATCTAAATTTAGAGCGAGCGTAGCAGGGACCACATGTGTTGGTCTATAAATTACACAACAGATGCCCGCAGGCTGCAGATCTTTCCAGGGCTCAGAAACTCATACGGGGTGACAGCGTCTATACGTCTCACTTACTTAAGTGTAAATATACTGCTAATGTCTTCCCGCTCAGTAATGTAAAGGCATCGTCCTCCCCCTCTGTGAAATCCCATTATGAGCCCTGTATGACTTTTGATTGCAGTACGTTGCGTGATTTCCTGCCCGTGTTGCCTGTGTGTGTGTGCACATGCGTGTGCGGAGGAGAGACACGAGCGTTTTCTTTTGTACACAGCACGTGTTTATGTGTGTTTCCGACCCCGTATAATCAAGCGCAGCTCTTCAAGTGCCATCAATCAAGCTTTGATGTTGCAAGGAGGAAAGAGCCTCGAAAACCGCAGCAACCCCCATCGACGAGCCGAGGCTGAGCTGGGGGAAGCTGTTCTGGTGTTTTTGGATCCAGAGGAAAGGTTTTTCTGAACCAAACGAAGGTGTAGGAGCTCAGGAGCCCGCAGGTAACTATGTACGCTATTGCCGTTTTTCCACCGACAGTACCAGCTCGCCTCGCCTCGGCTTAGCGTGGCTCTACTTGGTTTGGTTTCCATCTAGAATTAGTACCTCTTCAACGTGGGCGGTCGTCATCAACGTGGGCGGGTCGTCATCAACGTGGGCGGGTCGTCATCAACGTGGGCGGGTCGTCATCAGTGACGTACTTATCCACGCGACACATAAACAGGGCTAGCTGTGGGCTACGCAAAACACGTACACCTTTTCATTTCTTGTCGCACCATCAAGCTCTTTCTGGATGCGTCTTCAGCGACAACACTCAGGAGCGTCTCCACCTCTGCCACGGTCCACGCCGTGTTCTTGCGCGTTGTTCCTTCCATGTAATCGCTATGTTGACTGAACGCAGATGCTAGTTTTTAAAGGTAGCGGGTGTCAGGCTCGGACGTCGCGCTCGTCATGAGTCGTCAAGTGGCGTCGCTCTCTGTCCAATCAGTGGCCGGCTGCCAGCTTACGTCACACAGAAGTATCAGCTCAGCTCGGTTGGAACTTAAATGAAGGTGATACTAAAAAAGTACCACTTTAGCAGGTACCAGGAACGCAAAAAAGGCTGAGCTAAGTCGAGGCGAGGCGAGCTGGTACTGTCGGTGGAAAAACGGCATATGTAGCCCATTAGAAAACACGGTAATTTCAAGGTACTCGAGTAGTGAAAATACAGAACTCCATCGTCGACATCTAAAGTTTTCTGTAACTTCAAAGCAGCAAAACAATACGGTTCTCCTTCCAGCATCAGCCTGTTCACTCATTCCCCTTTCATCACCCCGTTATCTGCTTCTTTTCTCTCGTGTTGTTTCTCACAGAGGATTATGAAGGTTGCATTCCCAACACCTATCATTGTATGTACTGTATATTCCATATGGCTTGGTCAGATAGCAGAATAATTGCGCTATTGTGGTAGAAAAACAAGCCTTTTTATTGTAAACATACCAGGAAGTTGTACGTGTTAAATGGAATGCATTCACAGAGGGTTTCTCATTCACTCACCCACACACACTGACATGAATGAGGCAAAATTGCTACTATTCAAGCAACTGTGTGTCTTACTCAAGGACACATGAGTCTCAAACCGGCAATTCTCTCCTTGATGGACAACCTGCACTGAAACTACCGTCATAGCGCACACAAATTAAGAATACTGTTGAGTTTTGTCAAACTCCAATTTCCGAAGTCGACCATCATCAAACATCCTCTTTTCTGAATCCCGAAATACACAATACACATAAAAACACCCATAAAACCTTCTACCATCATTATTTTTGGGGGAAAGCCCCGTGTTTTTTATCTTTGATGGCTCCGAGACGATTTTGGTAGGCCGCTACGTCGAGACTTTCCAAATATATGGGGTGGTCTCCTAATTTTTTCCAGAGTCCCGAGTTGAAAGCACGGAACATTTTTAGTAGTGGGTTGGAATGACTTTAAACTGTCTCACTAGAGCATCATTAGACCTCGAGGAACTGTGCCACTATAAAGAAAATGTTTTTTCTATTACGTAGTCGAAATGCCTCCGTACTGCGGTATTATTCTTTATGTCTAAAAAACAGGCATATTCAGTCATCTCCTGGTCCTTTTGTTACCGTTATAGGACCACCTTTTCTTTACTACTTTACCGTCTTTACCTCCTGCATCTACTCCTCCTCTTCCTCCTGTTTGTCATCTACATAATGGCTGCCATTGACAGGTGGGCATGTCTACGTGGCATTGATTGGTGGCGGCCTCTGGGGATTTGACAGGTAGCATAAGGGGAAACCGAGCAGGGGTGACTGGCGCCGCTGCTGCGTTTGCGCGTAGGTGTGTTTGGATAATTACAGGGCACGGGTAAGAAACGTTCACGTCGCGCAAAGAAATGGCAAGAGAGCATCAAAAAGATGTAACGGTGGACTGTAGAATAAGCAGCCAACGGTGACTTTCCTCTGAAAAACATTATAAATCAGAGGAGGACGACGTGAGTGATCGACCAGTTTGTGTGACAGGCTGGTCAATGAGTTGAGGTTGATGAGGAGGGTTTTCTGGTGGTCAAGGGTCAACAACCTAACGGAGGCAAATGGTCCTTCATATGCATCTTTATTGGACCATCTGAGACACACTTATTTGGATTTCAGCAGCTCATTTCTCTTGATTTTCTTGATTTTTGCTAGTTTAAAAACAAAAACTAATCCAATTTCTGAAAAATGCACCTTTATTTTGTTTTTTTAAATGACTGCTGATATCAAACTAAAGTACAGAAATCATTCTGGACACTTTGCACACATGATGACTGAACTGTCATTTGGTGAAACCATTTAAATGCTGGTTCAGGGAGAAGGAAACCTCTGTTTAAATGTGACAGCCATGCATAACTGAGTTTCTACAGTGGGTTTTTGAAAGGTTTTCATCAACTCAGTCCACTACTTTGGTACATATTGAAATATTGCCTCGCTTTTCCTGTAGCGTCATCATCAATTCAGAATTCTGAATGAATCACATTTCAATCAACCTTAGCAGCGCTTTATGTTTATGGCTTCCAAGCATATGCAAGAACACTGACAAAAATGTTAAAAATTGCAAAGATTGTAAACATTACTCCTGCTAAATCTCAGCAGGTTAGTATTGTCATGTTGACTTTGGCATATAGGAGAAGGTATGGCTGAAGTTTTGTGTTAAAGGAGACATATAATGTTCATTTTCAGGTTCATAAGTTTATTCTGGGTTACTACAAGAAAAGGTTTACATGCTTAAATGTTCAAAAAACACACCAGTTTTCTCACACTGTCCAGTTCTGTTTTAGCTCCTGTCTCTTTAAGCCTTAAGTCTGCTCTGATTGGTCAGCTCACACATGCCTGAACCAGCACCGATAACAACAACAGAGCAGCTGTGCTAAATTAATTCTCATGTGCCAAATTTGTGGCTAGGCATTAAACTGTGCAAATGTGTGACATGGTGACATAGTGTGATGTCACAAAGTCACAGAATTAACAACATGAACATGTGATGCAGCAGCTGAGGTTATAACAGACTCAAAGTTTTCAACATAAAAATGATATAGTCATATTGTTGTAATTATAATAGTTGGATAAAGTAGGTAACAACTGGGGTTTCCAGACACATTATCATCTTATTTTCTGCTAATAAAACTTGACTTTATATAGATTGTTTTAGGATTAAATTCAGCTAAATTAAACCTGTCACGTAGTAACCGTACGCACAAACACAGCAGCTCGACTTGCTCGGAGAGAAGTAAAGAAAAATAAACACTGGAAGTACACGGAGGAAAAACCAGCAGGACCGTCAAATTACAAGTTGAAGAGAGAGAAAAAAAACAGTTGGTGGGTTCTCGTAGTGTAAAACCACAATCGCACGGTTTGTAAGTTGTCATGGAAAACTAACAGCGACACTGGAGGCGAACCAACACATGCACACACACTGCCCGTAACCACATACAGTACGCACACACACACACACACACACACACTGCGATAGCTGATGTTTGAACCACACAAGAGGGTTTCCGACAGTGTGTGAGTGCTGACTCAAACTCTACTTGTGGTCTATTCGCAAAAATGAAAAACGTTCGAGCCTCTCTCTCCCGTCTATACGCTGTGTGATATGAATTAATGTTTATTGTTTATGCCATTACGACAGCATTTGTTTATGTGTGTGTGTGTGTGCACACGCCGCATAAAGCACAAATACAAGCATTTGAGGCTCTAAATCAGCCACGTGCTTACTAACAGAGGTTTGACCCAAATAACAGTGTAATTTATGAAGGCTTTTAGGCTCCCAGGCAGCCGCGGAAGTAGAACAGAGAATAATGTGAGTCTGACCGAGGCTACATCACTTCAGTTTATGTCCTAGTCTTTTTACTAGGACACACGTCTGCGGTTCTTAATGATACAGGGACAGTAAACACGATGTTAATGGACACTGGGTTTACAAAGATGTGCTCGGCTGCAAAACGCGCACAATCACGGACGAGCTCGCAAACGAGAATGCTAAACAGGTGCAGGTACCGACGGACGGGGAGGATTATGCACAGAGATGCAATCAGAAGGAGAGACAGTGCGGTGAATGAGGGGGGATATAGTTATAGGGGAAGTGAGAAATGTGTGAGGGACGGACGGGTGGAGGAGGCGGGACAGACCGAAGCACAGAGATCATTAGTACTCCAGCGTGCGGCTCTGGCCCCAGGCGGGGTTAGAGGCTGAAATGGACTGTTAGCAGCTGCTAGAGGAGATGACATCTCAGGCAGACCCAAAGGACAAGTTAAGACATCCCAGGAACTCGTATATATCTCTGTGTGCAAGTGTGTGTGCATGTACAGTGTGAGGGAGTGTGTGTGTACCCGCATGCATATAATCCTGTGCCACCCCGGCCGTGCTGCAGCGGGTCATTTGCCTCGGCGTTTGAAGTGGAGATGCAGCTCTGAGGAGCCGGCTCCTGTCACGGCTCCACTGATCAGAGCGCCCGGCGACAGGACGCCGTGAGAGAGGAGGAGAGGGCAAAGACAGACAAATGAGATGACACGAGACCTTTTCCTTTTTTGCTTCTGTTCTTTCTTTGCCTCCTCTCTCAGACTCGCACACATCTGAACAAAAAAAACACGTGCGTCTACACAAACATATCAGGTCTTCTTGCTAATGAGTCCAAAGGCCTGAACAAAGATCGCCATTATCAGTGCACATGGCTCAATGCTTTTTCTTTCGACTGGCAGACCATCAGTGTGCATCACAGCCAGCATCTGGTGAAGAGCGGGACCGACAGTCTTGTCACTTTGCCGAATCTCTCTGGTTAAACCCCCATATTGTCCCTTCCTGCCGTCCTCCGATGTGCCAAACGGAGCCAAGCTCATGAGTTAGTAGTGCTCCTTTTCTGTTTCTATTGTCAGACAACTAAACAAGCACACAATAGTGAGTTGTTAGAAATGTAATCAATGTCTCAGTGCAGCAGCTCATGGATTATAGTTAATAGGCAGCATTTTCTAGCCTCATTCTAATCACTGTTTTCAATTTGTTCAGTTGTCTGACAACAGAAATAATTCGTAAAAGGGCTCCCTGATAGCTCATCTGGTGGAGCGGGCGGCCCATGTACAGTGGCTGAAGCGTCGGTTATGGTTCCATGTAGTGATCACGTAGTGGCCACGCAGTTGCTTGGACGCAGTCATGAGACCGTGATGGTTCTGCGTGGGGTTTACATGTGAAAATGCAATTCAATGCCACACCGGTAGAGGGCGCTATGTTTTTTTTGTACAGACTGACCGACCGACCGAGACACTTGTGACATATATCGTCGTTAGCCTCAGCCTATTTGTTTACCGTCCGGCTTTACTCCTAGTCACAGTGAACGATGGAGACCAAGACAGAGACTGGAGAAACTCAAAACTCTTGCACTCAACCAACCAACTCAAACTGACTCGAAGACTTTTAAAAATGGCGGTGTTTATGAGTGGAAACCGGAAAAGCGGTCTCCAGCGGATGTAGTTAGCGGACCAATCACAGCCAATGCCGCTGCGTTGGTGTTTGCGTCGCCTCGACACACGTCTAGGATTTTTGGGAGGTGCACGTCAGGCCCTTGCGGTGGACGCAAGGAGGGTCTGCAAGGACGTAATG
Source organism: Lagodon rhomboides (assembly GCA_039737535.1). Lineage (NCBI taxonomy): Eukaryota > Metazoa > Chordata > Actinopteri > Spariformes > Sparidae > Lagodon > Lagodon rhomboides. The sequence goes on from CM077797.1 coordinate 24,455,191, forward strand.
GGTCCGTAAGCCCCCTTGCGTTGTGTCAACGCGGAAGCATAACTTACGCTTAAGTCCTCAGTTCAAGTCCAGCCCCCGGCCCCTTCACTCTCAAATTAAGGCAATAAGAAATTACGTAAAAGAGCACAACGCAAGTTTAACACCCCAAAAAAGCAAAGTACTACACATTATTCATTACTTTATTAAAAATGATTGTTACTTTAACTATTCTTATTCACTTCCTGGTTAAACTACATGCATAGTCACCTAATTTCCAGAACATACTTAACTTTACCATAACCCAGCTTTGTCCAGCTTATCTGAGTAGTATCAGATACTTCATAATGTGTTCCACCCACACATACTGTCAATGCAGGTAATGACAACAATGATTGATCCTTCATATTGACATCTGAAATGACTGATCAGGAAGACGTCTGGAAGGCCCACGCCAAAGCTTCATTTTCCACTCAATGATGTCCAGTGTTTTCAGATTTATCCGGTCCGATCTGGAGGCCAAAATGTAGAAAGAGCGATTTGTGCACCGGACGCTCGCTCAGAGAGGCACATGCCTTCCTCGCACACTCAGAAAAAACCAAGAGTCCATTGATAGAGAGCTCGTGGGAATCGGGCAAACGAGCGGTACATCTGTAATGACATTACACTGCTCTTTTTTTCCAATTGATAAAAAGTCAGATGATTTGCTTAATGCCGTCTGTAGACTCATGACAGGCAGAGCGAGGAGGAAGAACTGAGAGCATCGGGGGTCGGGAGAGAAAAAGAGCGAGAGAGCGAGAGCCAATTTGTGCATTCACATGTTTTTCTCAGACTTATCATCACACAAATTAGAGCCCTGCTTTCTGCTGATAAGGTCAGCTGTCAGTCTAGACTTATTTAAAGGAGTGGATATGCACGAGCGGACACATACGCTGCCGTACGCGCAGATTTTTAAGCTGATTTTGCATCATTAGGACACTTTTACAAACACACTCGTGTGCGGCTACAGTTTTATTTCATTTTAAACGCGATGACAGCGCACTCCCACTCTCTGGGAGGAAAAAAAACACACTCCTTTCTTGCACTTCTTTGGATTTAATTTCATAGTCATGCATTCAAAAATAAAATAAAATCCCCTTCTTGTAAGCTCCTGAGTCATAAACTGTAAATTCAATTGCTGGTCGCGATCCATCCCTATGGAATCAGCCGTCTGAACGCTGCAGCGCAACAATGCCACTGTGAGTCAGGCGTCTGCTGTGGAGAAACGCTCCCGTATACGCAGGTGCCAGGCCCTGTCATTCTGACATATTCATTCTGACTAAGGCAAAGAGGGTGCATAAAAGGTATTGCCAAAAGCTGAGTGTTTGTTAAATGAAGATGAATGGGATGGTTTGGATTGAAGGTGATATTTTATTTAGGATCAGACGTTCTGTTTGGTAATGCAGCAGCCACTCTCGCAGCAACATGACAGCCCCGGGAAATGGATATTGATTAGCAAAGGTTGATGCTTTTCCCCCCCTCTTCTTTTTTTTTTCTTCTTCCCACTCTCCCTCCACCCTTTCTCCCCCCCTCTCTCTCTCTCTCTCTCTTGCTGTTTTGCTCTTTTTAATAGTCTCCCTCCCTCCGCTGCCTTCCTTTTCTCTCCTGTCTCTCTGTCTGTTGTCAAGCCGTAATGTTGCGATGTGCTATAAAGCATGATGGATGGTCGGAGCTGATTTTAGGGCCCCGCAGCTGAAGCCGGGGTTTGAGGACACCTGATCAATTTCAGTCATGTACGTGCTGTTATGTGTGCATATATGCATGTGTGTGTGTGTGTGTGCAAACAAGAGCAGGGAGAAGAGAGAGAGGGGAGAGATTTGTCTGTTTGCGACGCCTAAGCCTTAAGATTAAACAGTTCTCAAGACAATTAATTCAATCACGCGATGCGGCCGTATTAACAACAGCTGTGGCTCAACCTGTCAATCATCCAACAGCCAACACGACAAAAATACCAGCAATGTTTTCTCAAACAAAGGAAGCGGTTACATAACTTTTGAACGTATAAACATGTCATTTAACGGCAGCTTTATATGTGGAGTAGTCCTATCAATCCATCGCTAACAGCACTGTAAAAGAAAATCAATGAGTGTGTACATTTTCCATCTCTCTCTCTCTCTCTGTGTGCTGTATTGTGTGTGTGCGTGGACAATAAACCACCCTGCTGATGCCACAGATTCACACACTCGTACATGTGTGGCTGCGTACAGCACTATCATACAGTATTATCCAACATACTCACATGGCAAAACACACTTGGGTCATTGTACTGACTTGTATTCATTTTCTGGAAGTTAACCATTATCGTAATACCCACTCGTAAGTTGATACAGCTCTTTGTTAACAAATGGTTGCAAAAATGTACAAATTCAGCTGACACGCTAGTTTATGGCCACCTGATGATTACACAAACGAATATTCACTCCCCTTTAAGGTTCACTTCCGGTCATCACTGACTTATGAGAACATTTCTGGCTCTTTTGCTGCTAAATGTTAAACACCACGCTCACCAAGCTAATTGCCGACGGTGTCTGTCTGCCATTTGGTGCCGGGCAGCAATTCCACAGCAATTCCATTCCAATTATCGGTGCCGTTTCTGTGTTTCGGTGCTGAAAATAGCTGCCTGATGAGGCGGACGACTAATAAGTGCGGTGACAAAAAAAAAAAACGTTCCATAGGGTGGATGGTAACCGCAGAGTCGTATTCATCACCACGAGTGATTCCTTTCATATATAAGTAGTCACATGATCCATGTTAAAGGGATATTCCGGTGTAAGTTTAATCCATGGTCTAACACACCTTGACACCGAGTAAGACTCCCCCTCGAGAGGTCAAGTTTGCTGACCGCTAGCTTAGCTAATTTTAGCAACCTCAGAAAAGACTGCATGATAACAATACACTGCAAAATGTATGATTATTACTCCATGGAATGCTCAGTTCTTATTATCGAGGGCTGACAGGGAAAATAACGGAAGTAATGGAGTAATAATCAGACATTTTCATCCTTGAGCTGCGGAAATCTACTGCACTCGGTAATCGACTCGTCAGGGCTTCCCCACACAGGCAGGCTGCTGGAGGAGAGGGTGAGTTGTGCTGTGTTTTTAATACAAATCCGGCAAAGCTAGCAGATGTTTGATGCTTCGTACTGTGTGCTGGGACTGTACATGTACTGTTGCTGAAGTTTGGTGCTGTTCTCACCATTAATTGTGGCTTTTTGATGGCGGTTTCTAAATGGAGACATAAGCAGCAGTGTATTGTTATCGTGCGGTCTTTTCTGAGGTTGCTAAAAATAGCTAAGCTAGCGGTCAGCTAACTTGACCTCTCGAGGGGGAGTCTTACTCTGTGTCAATGGCTTTATTTTGGAAGTACAACTGAACATAGACTTGAAACGGGACGAGAGGCACGGTGGATGACGTGCAGCAAAGGGGCCACGCGTCCAATTCGAACCCCTGGCAGCTGCAGCGAGGACACAGCCTTGTCTGCTGACCCGGTCCAACTTAAATGTAGTATTACGAAACTAATGTGACATTTTAATGTGATATTTTATCAGACCCTGTCTATTGTTCATATAAGATATTTGTCATAGCAGCTTCGATCCTAAGTGTTCAGTTTATCTGTGGGGACCCTAAATTTGAGGTCACGCTCCTTAATATGATTATTATTGTCCACACAAGGTGATTAATTCAAGTACTCACACACACACACACGCTCAAAGACGAGAAAAAGAGGAAGCGAAAGCGTGAAGAGGACATATTGTGTTTGTGAACAATAGTGTAATCCGCAGTCTGTGCTAACATCATTAAAATGCCACGCAGACTTCCCAGAGTGCACCTCCAAACCACACAAGCCCGCATACATTCAACACACACACACACACACACATTCACACATACGTCTCTTGCATTATCTCCTGCGCCCATACACGCCCTCATTACCATTCAGCTCTGATCCCTGATGATCACCTCTCCTGGGCGGACGCAGCAGCCGCACAGTGACCCGGCATTACGCCTTTTGTCAGGTCCAATTAATACAGACCCGGCGACGGCGATCGATAGCATTGATTAAACATGGCAGGGAAATTCATAATTGCCTGGAGGTGAAGGGTTAATACACTATTAAACACACCTAAAGCTCCCTCTTTTGTCCTTTTTCCTTTACATTCACTGTTCAAAGGATAATTGAGCCACAAAACGCCACCTGCAATTATCGCATTCTTTCTTTTGTCCTGTCAAAGTGCAGGGCAACGGATTCTGACCCGATCAGAGCGGCTGGTGACGACATCATCTGTAAGTTATTGTCGTAGATAACACACAACATCGACTACAAAGACGGTAAAAACAAACACTATTGATTTTGATATTATTGTGAGCTCATCGATGAGTCCTTCTGAATGGAATCGATGAATTGCTGAGCGTTCATGGTCGTGTCCACTTTGAGGCGTTCTGGTGGGGGATGTCTCTGTGAATGGGCTCAATCAGCGTCTGTTTGTTTGAATAAAGGTTTCTCCACAATGACACACAATGTTGGTGCTGGTGGTTACATGATGTCAGTAGGACGGAGGAGAGAAATGCTGGTTGCACATCGACCGTTCTCTAAGTGCTCGTTACTTACATTCACATGAATTGATTTTTTTGACCACTTGAGTTGGATGTTATACTATTATGTTATATCACCTTATAAAGATATTATATGATCAGTTATTTGGAGTTATATCTGTATCCACCTGATTTATTACAGTCCAACATTCACCCTCCTTTTAGCTCTGATTAGGTTTCTATTTGATAAGATGCACAAAAACACACGTGGACTAAATACACAGGAGTCTAATCAGGATTTCAGTTAAACTAATCATTTACTTATTGTCATTTATTAGTTTATTTGACAGGGACAATACACAAAGGCATTGTTGTATCTGTTAATTAAGTTAAATTAAGTATATAGAGCACCTAATGCAATGTATAAAAACAGGAAACAATAAAACTGTTACAAGTTATTGATTAGAGAAGCTTTAAAGGTGTGTTTAAGAGGTAGCCGACTCTCGAATTCATGCATGAAGGAAACAGGAGGGAGCACATCACCAGAGTAACCGCTAACTGCTGCTAACAGTAGCTGCAGCTAGCCAGTTAGCTCAGTTAGCAGTGCAGCTACTTTTCAGAGCTGCTCTTCAGGGCTAGCTGGTTACCATTGAAACTTCAGTAGATATCTCTGCGACACAATAAATCGATGTCTTTGAAATAATGTCAAAAATCTTAATTTGAATCTAATTTTTGTCACATTTTTTAATGTTTCAAATTATTCTTTTTTTTACATGTTGCACCTTTAGGGAAATAAGGGTATCATCTGTTTCAGATGGAGAGATTCAAATCCTTTGTCTTGCTTAAATATCATATTTTCTAGTGTTCACTTGTTTGACGAGCATCAATAAAGTTTCCCTCCCCTTCACCTGGGTACCTCGAAGAACACAGAATCAATCCAGTTGTTTCTTTTTTCAGTTTAGGATCATTTCGTCTCTGAATGAACTCTTCAACAGCTCGTATCTAAATCTTCGCTCTGCCACAGCTCCGGGCGCTCTGAGCGAGGTCCCCCCCCACCGGCTCTCTTGTCTTCTGTACTGCGCTCTGAGTAGCTGCTTCACTGCCAAGATGAACAAGATGGAAGGCGAGAACCAGACGACTGCAGGGGCATGCTGCCCAGCAGCCAGGCTTTGATCCGCTCTCTGTGTTCACACTCAGCTCCCCTCGGCAACAAGTGGGGCTCGACCCAGGTGTATCTCCTCCATCTCTTTGCTTCTACTCTCAGCGGCAGAAGGCTGCTGCTATACGAACAACGCTGAAAGGAAAATCTTGATTCTATTTAAGTACGCAGCTACACAAACAACCTTTTTTGTATATCCACAGTTTTTCTTTAAGCGTTTCCCCTGCAGCTTTATGAAGGCACCAACCCTCAGCCCCACAGTGAGAACATATCAATCTTCCTTCCCTCCGCATGAAGATCAGAGAGCGGGATCTGTTTCCTGCTGGATTTGTCGTGGGAGTTTTCTCCTTGTTGTCATTGCCGGTCCGACATCAGCAGTGCCATTTTCATTTACTGTTATCAGATGGTGGGCGTTGTTATAAAGCTCCTGGAGAAGTGTAGTGAAGGGCCGCACTAATAGACTCGACATTCAAAGGAAACACGGTATAGTGAGGAACGGTAACTGCAGCTGCATTTCCAAAGGATGTAATATACATACTAATTCTCCTTACTGTAGCTTTGGGGTTGTTTACTTACAGAAAACAGATGAATGATGCTTCAGCTTTGGTTCTGCGTATTACTCACTACACTCAATCTTTCTGTCTGTCTGTTTTTTTTCTTTCATCCCCTCTTCCTCGACTAATTACTTACATCCTTTAGCTGAAAGCTCATGATTTTTAATTCATGCCTCCGGCATCGTTGTCTAAAAGGACTTCCTCGATGCAACATTTTAAACCTGCATCTTCTATTAGGTTCAAATGAGCTACTAGTACAGTATGAACATTAAGGCTTATGCACAACACCGCCTGTAAGAGCATTTACCAATCCACAGCAATACAGCACTTACCCGGCTAAAAAGCATCTAACCGGGTGCCGCGCAGAATGCAAATGGTGTGCTATACATTGTTCACGGGAAAGCCGCGCTGTCGAAGCGGCCAGGAGAGCATCTAAATCACACCCTAAGTCTTTACAATGTAACTAATGGAGCTTGTGCAGCCGAGTCTTAAACGCCTCCGTCAGCCGAGGAAAACAACATTTGTGTGAACAGCGGCAGTGTTTCAGACTGAGTCATGCGCCTGTCGAGGTCAAAGCAATGTCGGTCGTTCTGTGATGCAGAGTTTATAACCGATAGCTGGTATGGATTTAAAAGGTCAACATCAACATCTTTATGTAGACGAATGATTATTTAAATAAAACACATCTGCAGAGCTCGTTTGTCGGATCCACAACTGTTGTTTTGTTTTTCTCTGTGTGAGAATCCAGACAGTCGGCTCCAGCTTCTAACAAAGTTTGTCAGCCGGTAGTATAAAGCGGTTGGTGTTATGTGGTATCTGTGTTTCGTCAGCATCAACAGGCTTGGTAACTGCCAAAAAATGGCTGATTTCAACAATATGTGCACGGCGTTCAGCACTGCCCTATCGTGAGCTAGATAGCTAAGCTATGTTAATGTTAGCACACGTTAGCACCGTTAGCCTCAGCAACGAGAAACTGGCAACCGCTTGAGGGGACAGATGATTCAAACAACAGCGGTGTCGTTATGTTTATGCAGTGATAGGGTGGAGATGTCATGCAACATTTATTGGCTGAATATTATTTATAACACCTTTAAAGCTAGGGTCTACGATGTTGTTCAGAAACACATTTTGTTATACTGGGTGAAATGGTCCTTCTGTCCTGAGAGTAGTCAATACATTATGTTTTCAGATGTAAAGGCAGCTTGAATCCTCAGTCATGATCCTTCTGTCCTGAGAGTAGTCAATACAGCTGCATGACTGAGAAAAAGCTGACCAATCAGTGCTATCCGGGCCTGAATAGCACTGATTGGTCAGCTTTTTTCTCAGTGCCTTCATTGGTCAGATGCCTTCATGTCCCGCCCTCCTCCGCGCGTGCGCACACGTCCGGTTTCACTGATGCCGGAAATATTCAGCACACTCCTCTGCAGGAATACGGAGTTCATTTGGTTACAATGGCAGAGAAAATGCAGCCACCGTTACTTCTACCAACTCACCCCGCTAAAAAGGCAAGGAAAAGAAAGCCTGAGGCAGAAAAGGGTGCAACGAAAAAGGCTCTGGATAAAGTAAGAAGTCGGACCCGAGTCAACATCGGTGCTGCGTTCAAGTTTGTGGGGGCGTGGCTTTGGACGGAGCACTGACGGGATGGAACTTAGAGGAGATGCTACTTTGAAATCTTGCTAGCTCTCTTGCTAGCTCTCCAGGATTGTAGACCCTAGCTTTAAGAAAACAAAAGAGAAAACTGTGCAATGCAATATCTGCAAGATAGAACCTGCCTTCCACGGCAGCAGAACTGCGCTGCACGAGCACATGAAGAGGAAGCACGTTGTGGCTCGTGACGACGATGAGGAGGGACCGTTGTCTCGGTAAGCTAACTGGCTAGTTAGCTGCTAATATTAGCGTAAACAAAGAGCTAACTTACTACGTGAACATTAGCTGTATGTTTTACATTCAGTTTACGTATGATCCGATTAGTCGACTAATCGAAAAAATAATCTGTGAGTAGTCGACTATCAAAATAATCTATCGTAAAATAATCGATATCACTTTCTTTTAGCCTGTGTATTATAGGTATTAGTATTATTGTCTGTTATCATGCAGTAAGAAATGTAGAGTGCATAACCATATAAAACAATATGATATATTATAGGTGTGATCGCTAAAGGTTATATGTATTTTTCTGTCTGTGGATATTTTTGTTAGAGACCCTGTTTGCCATCAAATCTCTGCATGTGTGTGTGTGTGTGTGTGTGTGTGTGTGTGTGTGTGTGTGTGTGTATAATCACCAGGGTTCCTTGTCAGAAAAAGGGCATGGACGGTCCCAGAGGTGTCAGAGGGGACAGCAGGGAGCAGACAGAGGTGACACGGGGAGAGGACTCTGGTGACATTTGCACAGTGGGAGCCGACCATCACGGCGTAATGACGACCGGGGTCCGCTTTCACTAATGAGGAAAACAAGGAGGAGGATGTGAGCAGAGAAATAGCCCGACGTCCACATGCTCGCAGTCAGTGATACATGCATACACAGGTAGCACGCACACACACACCTGTGTTTATGCAAATGCTCACACCAGGCTAAATTCGAAAGCCCTCGGGTCAAACAGGGCTCTAATGTAGCATTCTCTGGGTATTGACAGACACTTGACCGGAGGCTGCTGTGAAGCAGCGGAGCACAGGCTCGGCTCAGACCGACCGTCGGCAGTCTCTCTGCATCTCAATAACAGCATGTCTCCGGGCTGTCGAGGACTCGCAGTCGCTGGTCAGGAATTAATGAAGTGCGTTTGTGTGTGTGTCTGTGCATAACTGCGTTTGTGTGAGTGTGCACAAGTGCTGTTTAGCATTTAGTTAATTGTATCCTCTCTGCATCATATTATTGACTTTCCTCTGTCTGTTTAATTTATTCATGATTACCTCGTGGAAAGTGTTTGCCGGTCTTTTTTCTTGTTTGGCATTTCATTGTTGCGTAATTTCTCAGGTAATTTGCATAACATATTGTCCTCAGTACAGTCTATTCTCTTGAATCTTCAAATGTATTCGCCAAAATCTTTAATATTTCTTGAGCGTTAGATGAGAGATTCATATCGCTCTTAAATGCTTATGAAAAGCTATCAGGTGCTTAGCTTAGCTTAGCTGACTAGCTAACTTAGCAGCTAGCCTGGCTCTCTTCAAAGTTCAAATATCTGCCTACCAACACCTCAAAAGCTGCTTCTCATCACATATCTCATTTGTTTATTCCATAATCATAAAGTCTGTATAAATAATAATATGCTGTTTCTTGATACAAGAAACAAGCTGGTTAATCACCTCCTTACTCCAGCTCTGTGCACAAACACATAAGAATAATGTTGATGTTCTCGTCAAACTCTCAGAAAGACAGTGAAAGGGCGTAATTACCAAAATGTTGAGCTATTCCTTTAAAAGTTCTTTGTTTTAACTGGCTTTTTCTTTAGTTTCAGTTCAGCGTTACTGCTTTCAGAAAAACTGACCACAAGAGACCATCTAGCGATGTGATCACACGAGCCATGCGCACGTTCTGACACATGATTACTCAGTGGTCATTACTTCACTACTACTATTACATGAGACCACAACAATCTTTAGACTCTGTCATTATTTTTCGCTCAACCACACAAAGTTTCGTGACTGCATCGTGCTCAGCTGTGACACTGTCATGTTGACAAAATCTACCTGTAGACAGACAGACGTTCGGTACAAACCACAAAATCACCTAACATACCTGGACTCACAAGGTGAACCCATACCAGCTGACAACATGTATAATGTAATGTTTTTTTTTTTAAATCGAGTATAGCCTGTATCCCTGTGTGCACATTGAGAGTATACGCAAATTAACACTGTTAAACTTCCTCCATCTTGCCTGCACCCAGAGGCAAGCAGTAGTTTGTGCTTCAGCCTTCTTGGTTTTGATGTCAAAAAAGTTTGTTGGCTATGATTGAATGAACAAATGTAACTTTCCATCACCAGCCGGGAAAAAAGAAGTCGGATCGAAAGCGTGGCGGCTCATGAAACTCAAACTAGACCGTGCCGATCAAGTATGAGTTGAGATTTTGCGACTGGCTCCTATTTCTCACCTGAAATGCTTTCAGAGTTGTGGTGAGAGAAACTTTGTGAGCGGACTATTCTTCCCCTGACTGAAAGTCACACATCACCCAGCAGCCTGAGTGTTTAGTGACCCGCTGAGGCCCGGTGCATTGTAGATGTTGTAGGTTTTCCATCTTTTGAACAAATGGAATATCAGCATCCCTTTGTCCCCATCATCTCCGGTCAAGTAGGGCCAATTTAAAAAACTTTAAACCGCACAGACAGCCCCGGAAAAAAAAACATCTTTTCAGCAGTCAAGTGCTTCTTTACACGGAAATGAAAACACAGCAGATTGTTATTTGGCAGTGATTTGAAGGATTGTTATGTAGCTGGGGAAACGAATAAACAAGCAGTTATCCGGCGAAGATGGTGTAGATGTCGAGGGAGCCTGGGACTGCGGGGATAAAAGACCGTATGAAAGGCTGTTTGAGTGGGTTTCAAGTGCTGTGAGCGGAGACAAACAGACACGCAGACAGTGCCATACAACAGGAGCCGCCGCCTGGAGGGCTGCACAGGACACGGGCCACCGAGACCGGCCGGGTATTGATCTACAGAGTTTGAGTTTCTTTGTGAAACGGGATCTGAGGACACGAGCGAGAGCCTTATTTAAAAGTCTCCCCATTCGCATCCATATCTATTGATCCGTGCACACTTTCGCGCAGCTTTAAGTAACTCTCTGGTTGCCTCCCTTTCTTTTTTTCCTGCATCTCGTCTCCTCATTCTTTAATTTCTCATCGCTCTGCGGCGGCTGTGCAGGCTTTAAGTGTCCCTTATTTTCTTCCCCTCGCTCGTGTTTCTGTCCTTTCTCCACCTCCCTCGGCCCCTCTTCGGGGCTGAGGTGAACTTTTAAGAGCATACAGTATTTCCTGATCGTGTTTCCATGCTAGTCATGCAACCCTGAGTGATTCCAACTGCCTCTTTTTATGGATGTTTATTTTTCCTAATGCGTTTCCCATGAAAGCCTCACTCCCGACCCTCAGCATCCCTTATCTCCCACGGCAATGAATTGAGTGGATCAGCTCGACGCGGCGCAATCGCATTTTCGCGATGACAAGCGGTTCTCGGCGCCCAAACACAACCCCCGCCGCGGCAGAGATAACAACTTTGTTGGGCGGTAGATTTGATTGGCCGCGGACGGCGTTGTCAGACCGCGGGAGTAAAATATGGCTGTTGTTATTGTGCGCTGTCATAACTCGGCCTGTAAATCTCTCCCTGAGTGGAAGAGGAGAGGAGGGAGGAGAGAATTGATTCTCTTGTTGCACTTCATCTTTAGCCTCTCTGCTCTTGGTGCGGCGCCAGAAGGCCTTGGAAGCTTTTCTTCATTATGTGCCCATCTTACGGCTGGAGGCGATGTTAGCGGCCCCCTCCGTCTGATGTCATCTTAATTACTCTGCACTCGTATCCAGCGTGCCACGGCGCTCCTTCGTCTTCTTTATTCCCCCTGCCTTCCGTCTTCATGTGTGTAACCTCTGCAGACTTCATTTTCCCTTCCTTTTTCTTTACTTCCATCAATTTACTTCTCCATTCCCCCTCCCTTCCCCGCCCGACTCCTCGCCGGCAGCAGGTCTGAGCAGACCTCCACTGTTAAGCGAGGGGTACAACTGATAACGTCAACCATGCCGCCTGTGACTGACAGCTGAGTAAAATGGCTGTGGCAGCACACAGAGGCATGGAGAATCCGTTTTCAGGCAGCACCGGAGTCGGTCCCCGCGCCCATCTGTCAGGGCGAAGAAACAGGAGCGCCGGCTATCAGTCACAGCTGACCCCCAGTCAGCCACGCGAGGGAACTCGCTGGGAGGGGAAGCGGCTCGAGGCAGCACAAATAAGCATGAAGATCAACAGATGGCTCACTGTCAATCATCGCCTCTCCTTTCCTTTCTTCTCTAAATCTCACCACGCCTCCCTCTGTTCTCCATCTTCATTTACTCAAGCTGACAATCCAGCAGAGTGTTTTATACATCTATCTTATTCTTCTTTCCCCTTGAAATCCTCCTCCGTTTCCTTTGGCTTCCTCTCTTCCTTCCATCTGCGCTCAGGTGGCTCCGGAGCCGGAGTGACACGAGCTCCGTCAGGTGTTCCTCTCCTCTTCCCCACACAGCTCAGATTGCTGTCATTACACTCGCTCCGTGCTGTTTCACTCCCACTGTAATTGGAGGCGCTGCGAATGAAAGCAGGGTCCTTAATTTCATACTTTGAAGACACCGATAGCCAGCCGCGCGCTTTGCCAAGGGAAAGTGTGTGTAGGTGTGTGTGGGAGGTGTGGACTTTCAGAAAGAGAATGAGTGAGGAGAGGAGAACGTGCAGATTTTTAAGTGTCGCAAATGTCTGGATAATTACGGCGCGCGGACGTCGTTCACGGCGATGCACTCCGACTTGTTTTAGGGGGAAGCTCCTGCGAGGGCCCGACACCTCACGGCCTCTCTCCTTTCACAGCCCCTTATTAAAGAGTGCAGAGTATAACGTCTAACACCTTGTTAATGATCTCCAAGTTCCCCCGGAGACGTGACCAGATACAAGAACCGCAGGACATAGAGAGGCTATCTTCTCTTTTTACGCGCACAGATAAATTCATTTACATTTAAAACCATAATTCTGCTGAGAGGGGGACAAAAAAACGTACTCTTAGTGAGGAGGGAGAAGAAAAAAAATCAATGTGGCAATTTAATTTAGTGTAGAGTGAACACTTTTACATATTACTGTACAAGATGCAAATGAGATTTCTCCCCTTGAATAATCATCCGTCTAAAAGGCTGAACCTCACTGGGAGGTAATTACACTGCTCTGATCATTAAATAACCCCTGTTCTCCGACTCACACACACACACACACACACTGCGCACTTTCTCTCTCACACACTCCCACCTCTGTGTGTGTGTGCACCGCCAACCCCAGCAACACTTTGTGTAAAGTGCACACTGAATACACGACACACACAAGGATACAGTTTGCTCACACAAACCTGCGCTCACACACCTCCGCACCGTCTAAAAATGTTTTAACAGACTCGCTATCAGCCACACGTCTTTTATAATGTGATATTTTTTTTACACCACACTCCCACACCTTGTGTACTACCACCCTTCCAATGCTAATAATGAGTTGTGGTGAGACTGTGTGCAGGAGCTAAAATTATTCCACTATTGAAATGCAACATTTACTTCCAAAAATACAGAGAAAATAAATAAAAATTCCACATATTCATGTGGATACAAGACTGAAGTCCAGTCTTTATTCTTGGTCTGCTATATATTACCGAGTACTTTCACAAAATACGTCCGAATTAGTGTTAATTTCATCAACAACTGATGATTAGTAAGATTAGTAACACGGTAATGATGAGGATTTAGCTCCTGAATCTGATGCACTAACTAATTAGCATCTTAAATTTCAGTTACATTATGTCTCTGTTAGTAATAAGATACTAGTTCTTGGAAGGACAAAACATAATAGATTCACAGCCTAATGCTAATTTATTTGTGTGATTAGATTACATACAAAGACAATGACAGGACGATTTCAGGCGGTGTTGACATTAACACTGACGCCATGACGCTTACGTCACTGATGTCGGGACATTCATAAACAACAATGGAGGAGAGGATGATAATCACTGATCGTGGTCATTTGCGAACACCCAGAACTGTACTAACACGTCTACTTGTACCAAGACAGGACAAAGTCTCAGCACAGCTCGTATCGATCCGAACTCCATTCAGGGAACAATCATTTTAAAAGTTGTTTGCTTGTCGTCTGGCCGACCGACCTGACAAAGTATGAATTCATGCTTTTTACAAGGCGGCATTATGATGTTGTTATTTCAGTGTCCTTCTGATCCATTTATTGTGGTCGGATCACAGAAAAATCTCTTCACTTTGGGTTCATACCGATGTGGTTTCGTGGTTATTTTTATCTGGATGTGCTGCAGTGTGAGGACTAAAGGAAGATCACAGAAGAGGCGTCCTGGGTCAAAATCCTGACCAGATCACAAGAATAAGGATATTTCGCCCAACTTTGAGGTCGAATAAAAAACGTATTTTCCATAAGTTGTCCAAGATTCAGATACTGCTGAACTAAGTACTTCATAGACTACTTGCATGCATAATATGAATTACTCTTACTGTGTACTTTTAGAGAAATCCTGGGTCAAAATCCTTAACAGAGAACAAGAATAAGGATATTTCAGCCAACTATGATGTGCAATAAAAAACTTGTTTTCCATAAGTAGTCCAAGATTCATGTACTGCTGAACTAAGTACTTCATAGACTACTTGCATGTATAATATGAAGTACTCTTACTGTGTACTTTTAGAGTAATCCTGGGTCAAAATCCTGACCAGATCACAAGAATAAGGATATTATGCGCAACTTCCGTATAGAGAGTACGATTTATAGACCAGGGCATCTGGAGTACTTCTTTATAATCCTGTTTTACTGTTACCAAAGAATTGCATCATCTTGAGATTTCGATATTCCCTTAGTCAGATTGTGATTTTGATTATGCTTCGATTAATTGCGCAGCACCACTTAAAAGATGTAAGAATTAAAAATGCATGAGAGAAAGAGAACATTAATTTCACTGAGAGTACATTGACTGATCAATTGACTTAATCAATAATCAACAGAGTTGCCAGATTATTAGGTACACCTGTATAAAATAATGCTTTTTATTTATAATACCCTGATCTCACACAGGTTAAGACACTTATTTGATCATTTGTGACCCTTTTGGACATGAAAACGGTAATCACGTGGATTTAATGGTCAACCTAATCGACGTTATTGATTTTCCTTTGTAAACATATGCTTAATCTGAAGCAACATGTTTAATACCACTTCCCCGACGTAAAGTTAAGTGACTATATTTAAAGGGACGTCACCACATATTTACACAGATATTATTTGGAGAGATCCTTGAGAGAGCGAAGTCACTGTTGTGCTTTATTTGTAGCATCATCGCAACCTGGCATCCACCGGCTTCACCTGTCTCTCAGCTGTAACGCTACCAAACACTTCAAACCTGGCACAGCTGACAGTTTGCTTCACTCAGATCAAAGAATTGCCAAACTGCGCGCACTTTCCTTCACCGGGAAAAGTGTTGTATCGTGTCAGAAAACACAGCTGTTTAATGGGAGTACAGGTGGTTTGAGAATGAGTGGCAGGAAAGCTTCAGTCACGGCTCCCTTTGCAGCTTGACGGGCGGATCGGCGCCGATTCTGATACGGTGGAAGAGATCAAAGTGGGACGTGTTAGTTTATTCATCTGGATGCTGCTGCTGCCTTTTGTTTTCTGTCGTCAGCAGGCGGCTGTGAGGGGAGAAAATGCTTAATCTGTCCTGACGTCTACGCTTTGAAAAGAGAGAAGTGATCTGATTCTGGATAGGGCCGCAATGATTATACAATTAATCAATTAGTTCTCAACTATTAGATGAATCACCAACTATTTTGATGGTCACTTAATCAGTCATGACCAAATTCTCTGATTTCAGCGTCTCAAAAAGTGAATATTTCTGTTTCTCAGCTCTTCTCTGGCTTCGTTCATAATTGTCAGCTGACTCTGGATCTTTGCTCTTTCAGTTTAACCAACCAGATTAGGCCACGATCAATAATCATCGCTGCTGAACTTTAACTCTGTTCTCCTCTCTGCTGCTGTCAGCTGTCATTGCAATGCGAACTGAAATATCTTTAGGTTGTGGACAAAAAAAAAAGACATTTAAAGGGATATTCCGGTGTAAGTTTAATCCATGGTCTAACACACCTTGACACCGAGTAAGACTCCCCATCGAGAGGTCAAGTTAGCTGACCGCTAGCTTAGCTAGTTTTAGCAACCTCAGAAAAGACCGCACGATAACAATACACTGCCGCTTATGTCTCCAACTAGAAACCGCCATCAAAAAGCCACAATTAATGGTGAGAACAGCACCAAACTTCAGCAACAGTACATGTACAGTCCCAGCACACAGTACGAAGCATCAAACATCTGCTAGCTTAGCCGGATTTGTATTGAAAACACAGCTCAGCTCACCCTCTCCTCCAGCAGCCTGCCTGTGTGTGGAAGCCCTGACGAGTCGATTACTGAGTGCAGCAGATTTCCGCAGCTCAAGGATGAAAATGACTGATTATTACTCCATTACTTCCGTTATTTTCCCTGTCAGCTCTCGATAATAAGAACTGAGCATTCCATTGAGTAATAATCAGACATTTTCATCCTTGAGCTGCAGGAAATCTGCTGCACTCGGTAATCGACTCGTCAGGGCTTCCCCACACAGGCAGGCTGCTGGAGGAGAGGGTGAGTTGTGCTGTGTTTTTAATACAAATCCAGCAAAGCTAGCAGATGTTTGATGCTTCGTACTGTGTGCTGGGACTGTACATGTACTGTTGCTGAAGTTTGGTGCTGTTCTCACCATTAATTGTGACTTTTTGATGGCGGTTTCTAGTTGGAGACATAAGCTGCAGTGTATTGTTATCGTGCGGTCTTTTCTGAGGTTGCTAAAACTAGCTAAGCTAGCGGTCAGCTAACTTGACCTCTCGAGGGGGAGTCTTACTCGGTGTCAAGGTGTGTTAGACCATGGATTAAACTTACACCGGAATATCCCTTTAATGATGTCATCTTTTGGCTTCGGAAAAAAGCGGAAGAAACATTTTTCAACATTTCTTGATATTCTATGGATCAAACAACTAATTCATCAATCAAGAAGAGAAAATAATCATTAGTTGCAGTTCTATTTCTGGACGACAGCAGCTGCACGACGTAAATATATCTCGGGGAGCGTTTGCTGGTTGAACCCCGGCCTCGGCTGCACAGACATCAAAGTAAAAACCTGAACAGCAACCTTGATTCTTCACGGAAGATATCGCTATTCCAAAACTCATTATGCTCGTTGTCAGGAGAAGGTCAGCGCGATGACACAGAGCGCCGAGCTGCCTGGAGGAATTTAGTATGGATCACCTTCTGCAACATGCAGAGCTCAATTCCAGCTGTCATCAGGCTGGAGGAGGCAGAAATGCATTACCAGCCGGGATAATATGCTTTATTATATGGCTTATATGCCAGCGCACGCTGCCTCGGGCAATGAGTAGAGCAATTACAAGGACAGGGATATCTCCTGTGTGTGTGTGTGTGTGTGTGTGTGTGTGTGTGTGCGTACGCACACGCACGCACGCAAACACACCTGCCAGCATTTACCTCTCAAAGCCAATAAACTCCTAATGCGTTATATTCAAAGTCGCATCAATGTTTAAAATGTTATCAGCCTGCGGACATGCGCCACTGCTTACTGATGATCTCCAGTACAAGGACATAATCCTGATCCGGCCCATGTAATCCAAACACAGCGACACACACACACACACACACTGACACACACACACACACACACACTCAACGCAGTCATTTGTTAGTTGGAGACTTTCTGAACGTTTCTCACACTGGTCTCAAGTGATTTCTAGCGTGAAGCTCCTGCGACAATCTGATAGTTTAGAAGCTTCAGTATTAAGTGACTCAAACAAACAAAAGGCTTATTTTCATTCAAAAGCGGGAACAAAAGCACAAACTGATAACTCTGTTAGATGAAACGCAATTTCGCCGTGATACCACCGACGGAGTCTCACTGTAACGCCGAGAATTGCCGGCTTTATGTTCCATCTAACAATAATCCTCTGCGTCTGCGTCGAACCCCCCCAGTCCTGCGTGCTCTTAACGCGCCGATATATAACGGCGTTCTGTGTTTTCAGATAAGAAAACCCCACGAAAAGGCCGAATCAAAAATTCATCCCGTGTTACTCGCTGATCAGTAATCTCCTGTTTTCATTTTCGTCCGCCGTCGCCGTCTCCATCCCTCGTTCCCCGGGCTACCTCGCTCCCCCGGTTCCATCTGCACGCTCTTTCCGATGTAATCATTTTGTGCAGACGGAACGAGGGAGGAAGAGAAATGATGATACCTTAAAAAAGACACAAAGCTATTTGCTGTGCCGCTGGAGTTACTGATGATGTCCATCTCTCAGTGTTTGCAGATGACTGTGTGTGTGTGTGTGTGTGTGACTGTATTTATGTGTATATTCCTGGAATGAGCCAATTCACTTTTGCAAGAAACATAGAATCAATCCTCTCCCTTATCTAGCGGGGTTGGATGTTGTGCTGAAAGGGACATGTTCGGGCGCACAAAAGAAATAACGATGACCATAAACGATTTCTTCCAGAAGGCCGGCGCTCTGCTGGGAGCTAACGCTGCCTCGCACTTGTTAGCAGCGATAACTCGTCAGCGCGGGTGTTTGGCGTCTGGCCTCTGCTCTCTACGAACATGTCGCCTGCCGGTCGGATCACACGCAGACACTTCCCAGGATGCTCCGCTGCCGTCGTCTCAACAACTTTCGGGGGCAACTACAGATCTTATACTGACTCCAGCTTCTACAGACAGACACACAGGATCATTACACAGTATTAAAGCTCCACTGTGTAGTGTTTTAAGTAATTTATTACCTCAAATCAACGTCTTCATTCATAAATAAGTCCTCATTGGTGTAAAATGATCTCTGCCAACAATCTCACTTCTCCTCCTGAGGGAAGAATCACTTCTCTGTATTTCCATAGGACGGGCGAGCTCTACGGAGGCTTCCATGTCCTTCCGCTCTATAAAAAACGATGAACTGGTGAGAGGGACAAAAAGCTCTACGTGGTACAGATAAGGCTAAAGGCGTTTTCACTCAGAGCCAGCGTGACTGTGGAACGGAGGAGGAGCTTAGCCAGACGCGCTCGTCAGCTGCAGTTTGAAGTCTGTTTGAAATAACGTACCTCATCACCCGAAACTAAACTTGATGAAGTGCTGTTTGAAGGACGTGTTGTTGTCACAGCTTCTTGAATCTCGACACATCCCGCCTGCGGTAGTTCCAACAGGTTGCAACGCACATTTGAAAACGCGAGGCGCTAGAGAGCCCAAATAAAATTTAACCACTAGATGGAAGAAATAATTCCACAGTGTGTCTTTAAGGAGTGATTTTCTTTTTCTGTGTGGAAAGAAACATAAATTTAGATTCCTGAATAAATGGTGAAACACATTAAAACTCAAGTGTGTGCGTTTGTGAGGAGCCTATATCAAAAAGGTGCATAACTTTTGGGGAAAGGTGGTCATGAGACAAAGAATAATTCACCCAAAAGTGTAAATTTGCTCTTCATCTAGCCGCCCCAACCTAGGCAATGGAAAGCCAGGTGAAGCTCCGTAGCTTTACAGAAAAACAGCTTTGCATCACCCTGTGTAATGTAAGTGTATGGGAGCCCCAAAGTCCCAAATTAATATAAGAAAGATGCTATTTACACTCTTTATAAGACTTCCCTATAGCTGCCAAGCTAAAAGCATTCGCGCACACGGTCTGAGCTCGGTGCACGACCGCACCTCGAGGGTTGGAGATAACGTCTGTTTACATCAAGTTGGGATCTCGGGGCTTCTGGAGGACTTGGATTCCACCTGACATGCTCTGTGGAGCCGAGGAGACCGCTGCAGCACCGCTTTGCTGTGAAGCTCCAGAAATGTTTTGTCGACTACGAAACTTCCCCCTAACTTTCCGTCAGCATGGGAGAGAGCAGATCACGACTGAAATTTTTAATCATGGGTGAACTCATCCTTTACCCGCTCGTGCCAATTGGCTCACAGTCTCTCGTAACGTGAGCGAACTTTGTAGGAAAACACATACCCTCCCACTCACAACGCTTCTGATGTTTGTGAGGTTGGAAAGCGTGGATGTCTACCTGGTCGCAGCTGTTACAAATCACACTTATTGTGACCTTTTCTTGTCAACACAAACTGTGTTGAGTTCATTCCTTCAGCAGGAAACACACACACACACACACTCAAAACATAAATTTCTTCAAATCTGGGCAAAAGTCTGTTTAAAGCCATCTGCTCTTTATAAAATCTGTAAGAATGTCTCTGTGCCAAGCAGCGAGCCGTACACATGTGTGCTCGGGTTCGCTCACGTGTTATTACTATATCTCTATCAGTTTCATATTTTTCTCCCTGTCTATCACTTTTTCCGTTCTCTCTCTCTGCCCTCATCATGGCCGGAGGTCTCAGAGGTAATTACGAGGAGGTTCAGACAGTGGTCCCGGAGACCTGGGACCCTCCGCCAACCGTTATTCTCCAGATCAATTCCTGCGGACTGAACTGAACACACACACTCTCAGAAGCACAGGACAATTAAAAGTCAACACGGGGGAACATTTCTGCACACACTCACATGGACAACACGCATGCACACACACATTTATGGACAGACATGCAGATCGGGCAGATGAACGTATTAAGCAAACACGCATGCACGAACACACACACACACACACGAGGGGACATTCAAGGACAAAGACTGAGACAACACATGCCTCCACAATAAAGCGCGAGAGGATTCAATGGAGCTTAAAGCCAATCTGGTGCGAAAAGCAAAGCAGCAGATGAGAAATCTTATTTGATAACCGCTTCAGAACCGACTGCGACGGCGAGGGCCCCACGGAGCCGCGGCGAACGACGGCTCCAAACAAACCTTTGCTCCGAGCACAACAAACGTTTTCATGTTCTCTCTTCAAAGGATCACACGCCAACACACCGCGCAGTCTGCCTTATCAAAGCTCTCGTGCACGTGTGTGTTTACACGGGAGTCGGCGTGTGTGTCGTGTGTTTGTACATGTTTTGCCTCACGAGTCCCTCACGCACATCCTTGAGTATGAGAGGACTCATATTTAATAGAAAGGGAAGGCTGCGGATGCTAATTGGCCTGAACACGGCGGAGAAGAAACATTTCATGTTTCCCGAGGCCTCACAAAGGAAACGTTTAACCGACTCAAAGTCAGATGGAGGACGCCGTGCGAACCGCGTTTAACATGAACTTCATTAGGAATAACAGAAGCCGAGGAGATCAATAATTCGAGGGAATGAAAACACAACAAAGCCCTGTTGAAAAGCCGCTGTCCTTCGGTACATGCGGAGGTATGTACACACTGTGAGAGGCTGTGATGTATTGCCGAGCCTTGTGTGTACGCACAGTTGGATGCTGGGAACAGCCTCTTATACGGATCTAAATATAGAGACCCTCCTCTCGCTGTGTGTGTGTGGACTCTCACTTAGTCTCTCCCTTTCTGTCTCAGCGGCTCGAACACACACGCGTATCTCAATAAACACTCAGGGTTATCACAACTTTTTGTCTCACACTCGCACACAGACTCGTGCATCTGTGTGTGTGTGTGTGTGTGTGTGTGTGTGTGTGTGAGTGTGTCTCGTGAGGGCTCTGGTGAAGTAGGGCAGGCTGGAGGAAAGTGGGGCGACAGGGGGGCGGGAAGCGAGCCCAGTCAGAATATCAATAATAGATAAACACGTTGCCATCAGGAGGGACTGAGGGAGGGAGGGAGGGAGGGAGGACCTGGGAGAAAGGGTAAAGAGTGAGGACAGAGGACAAGAGGAGAGAGAGAGAGAGAAGCCGGTGGAAACGGGGGAGAGAAAGATCGAGACAGCCACAGACGGACAGACAGAAGAGTGAGAGGAGACCAGACTGAGTCAAGGGCATTTCGCTTTTAAAGAATCAGATTACCCAAATTGGGAAAACATATTTTCTTACTTATGTCAGGTGTAATCAAACCAGGCTGGGAGTTTTATTTCTTCTCTCAGACCGACTTTAGACCTGTGAGAGAAAAAAAGCAGCCTCCCACATCGGTTGGAGTGAAGAAGCGAGAAACCACAAGGTCAACCAGCAACCTCACTTTACTTTTACCAGACAGGCGACACACTGTGGCGGCCAATCACATACATGCAAGTGCACGTCGCTGGTAGAGCACCTTGTAACTTGTACGATGTGATTCTACGGCCGTGCACTTAAAGATAAAATGATTGCCATCTTGACAGCTGTGTAGTGTTGTGTGATCTCTGTCCTTGATAAGATAAGGACTGGACCTCCTAGATTTGTCTCACATGACGCAGTCCTTTGCATTGCTTTACACACAAAGATGGTTATCAGCTCTATGTCAGCCCGGGTTTTCAACATCTTGACATGCGTGTTCACACAAAAGGGGAGCTGTCTGCAACATATGACCATTCCATTTATTACAAACAAAGTGCAAACTATAATACGATATAAATATTATAAGTGTTGATCTGTTATCTTGAACGTAACCTGCTCCAGAGCAGATTGTGTTTGGCGTAAGTCACCAGATGCACCACTGACCTGTCTGTCTTTCTTGGTGTAGGTGGGTCAGAGAGTTTTTGAACGAGGAGAATCGAGGTCTGGATGTTCTGGTCGAGTATCTGTCCTTCGCTCAGTACGCCGTCACGTAAGTCTGAGTGATACAATAATAATAATAATAATAGAATATATGAGACATACAATATGAATGAAATGTTACTTTAAGTTCTCTCAGTTTGAACCCTAAACTAAAAAAATACATATTGCACGTGTAACATGTACGTTCACATTATTAGCTTAACAGAAGAGGGTCTCTCATCGTCACTGTGGATCTTAGTCGTAAAGATGGTCCAGAGACTTTTCCATGTGGTTTCAGAAGTCTGTTGGTTGTTTTCTATTTTGTATTTTAGTAAGAAGTGAAAGTGAAAACCCAGAGTTAAGCCTGAAGTTACCTCGCTAACCGCCTCCTGTTGCCTTCCCACGTGCGAAACAAGCTCCCCCCCGACATTATTTTGCACGGCGCTGTCACTGCGTCCTGGGTTTAGCTCGGCTCGAGCTGATTGTGACCGGTTTTTTAAAGAAATACAATCAAGTCAGAGCATTTTTCTCCCTCTATAGCAGAAAGATAATAGGCAGAGCCAGACCTTTCTGCAGCGCCGCGGACACACGGGACTGTTGACTTTTTTAAAAATGTAATTTCTCAATGCTGCGGGCTCGATAGAACGAAATCACATTCACCTCCACTGCACTGGGGTGAAGGCAAAAGTCTCAGTGACAGATATTTGTGAATTCTGGGGGGGAAAAAAATGCCAAAACAATTTTTGTGTATCTACAAAGCCCTCAAGGTGAGTGAGAAAACCTGCTTTTAGGTGTTTTGGCTGAACCGACGGTTTCACACGGTGTGACTGCAAACACAATTATTCATGGCCAACCCTTTTTTTACTCACTTTTTTTTTGTCAGGACAGTAAACTCCAATTTCAAAGAAAAACTCAAATTTAATCTAATAAAAAAGTTCTTTTACTCTCTGTATTAGTTGATTGTGCACCGACCAGATCCATCAGTGTGAACGCTTTTTATTCTACTGATAATACCTCTGCAGTTTTTTTTGAGAGAACATGAAAAAACATGAAAGAACGTAAGGTTGTCGAGGCAACGTAGCACTTTTCACATTTAAGTAGGCGAACCCGTGTGAGAGGTGAGCCGTCCGACGGCGTTCCAAATCCATTTAGCCTAAGGTAAATGATGAAAATAGGACGCGCAGGGCTCAACTCTGCACGCCATTGTCACCCCCCTGATTCATATTTATGCAGCCTCTAGCGTCAAACCAGGTGTGTGTGTGTGTACGTGTGTGTGTGTGTGTGTAGTTCAGTTTTTTCCACGCCGAGCTGTGTGAAAGGTAGAAAAAGAGAGGAGGGTGTTCAGAGGTTTTCAGCTGAAGGGCATCCCAGCTCTAACTTTCGTATAAATGTTGGCTTTTGTAACCCCAGCTGTGTGTGTGTGTGTGTGTGTGTGTCTGTGTGTGTGTATTCAAGTGTATTTTTGTGCAATCACGACTGCCTGTTTGTGTCCGTGTGCGCGTTTAACCAATTACTAATTGGCTCCTGTGTTCAACAAGTCCACCCAAGGCATTTTTTGGCGATGGAGTAACTCCGGGTTACCGCGAGGGCTCGTTGCTCGTGGCAACTCAGCTGTGTCCACTTTTGTTTTGCTCCGACTCCTTTCCGACTTGAAAAGACACGATCGCACACAAAGAACGGAGAGGGGGGGGCACGGAGTGAAATATCGACTGAACCTCCCATACAACACTGTTTTTTTTTTTTTTTTAGGACACTGGCCCATAGTTCTGTGTGTGTGTGTGTGTGTGTGTGTGTGTGTGTGTGTGTGTGTGTGTGTGTGTGTGTGTGTGTGTGTGTTTGTAAACACACAGACAGCTTGCCTCAGCTCCTGTCCCTATGTACAAGCCTTTCTATTATTCCTTCCTTAATGACACTAATTAGACTGTTCCCTTTAATTAATCTGCTCTTGATTGAGCGTGTGTGTGTGTGTGTGTGTGTGTGTGTGTGTGTGTGTGTGTGTGTGTGTGTGTGTGTGCGGGTTTCAATGAGGCATGTTAATCAGACTGCTAATCCCGCTGATCCTGATGCTCCGCGAGCGATTGAAAACAAAATGTCTGAGCGGCTAACTTCGACGCTTCCCGCGCGTACGTGGCGCCGCCGCCGCCGTCGTCTCGCCGCTGACCTCCAAAAGGCAGCGCCGGGGGTGAGACCAGACATCCACGATTATCAAGGTGGAGGGAGAACAAGTGGAATCCATTACAGCCTCCTAATTATTTGCAAAGGTCGCAATTAGCCGAGCGGTGCATTGGGTTTGCGCGAGGAAACATGAGAGCGGGCGAATCACAGGAGGATTTGGAGTCGCACCAGCTCCCCTCTCTCTCTCTCTCCGTCTAATAAACACGATCGGGCACATTCTCCCTCTTTTCTTTGTTTTCCTCTCGACTGTTTCTTATTTGAGGTTCGCCTCGGGCCCTCGCGCAAAAAACCCGGTCCACCTCGGCAGAGAAAATGAGACGATGTTTCTGCCTATTGACTTTCTGTTTTCATTCTATAATTGTTGCCATAAAGCATAATTAAACTTCATTGTTCATTCCTTCATCCTCTCCCTGTCTCTCTCTCCGCCGCGCTCCCCCCTCCTCCTCTTTCTCTCTCTGCTCGTCGTGTGTTAGAAAGTAATTATATCTCGGTGTGCCTGCGAGACGGCACACTCCTGATCCGCTGATGAGAGCAGGCTGGGAGGTTGAATATAATGAAATGGAATACATTACAGGACGCCGGCGCGCCATCGGCCTGGCCCTTCCAGAGACCTGCTGCTCCCACAGAACGCACCGAGAGCTTCACACGAAGCATCGCCGTCAGAGGACTGAATTCAGTTCACTTTCAGGCCAAAGTAACCAGCTCACGTGAGCCCGTGATGTTGACGTCATGCTTGGGGTATTAATAGCGCACTATTTTTCTGCTCCTACGAGTAACCGGTGTTTGTTTCTGCCTCTGACAGCTCTGTAAACCGATCCGGCACCCGGGATAATTAAAAGCAACACATCTCGTGATCAGAGTCGGAGGTAAAGTGACATTCTCCCGTAAAAATTTGCATTTAGCGCCTTGTTATTTCCTTTCATGTGAGCAAAACAAGTGAGGTGGGAGATCCTTCAAAAACACAACGACGACGCAGGAAACCTCGCTCCACGCTGCTGTTTTTTCAAGCGTGGAAATCTCCAGGGCGGGCGCTCAGCGAGTTGTTTACTTTGTTTATCCGAACAACGAGCAGCGACTCCAGCTGATATTGAGCAGTCAAATTACTGAAAACAGTGGTAACACACAAAGAACACGGCTCCCGCAATCTTAAGTAAGCAATCTGAATAGTTTTAATAAATTAAAACCTAATTCTTGAATTCCTGATTCTTGAGTCTGTATCAGTATTTAGACAAAATACCATATATTTATATTTCGGCTGATATTTGGGCTTTAACAGGTGTAAGTTTAATCCATGGTCTAACACACCGTGACACTGAGTAAGACTTCCCCTCGAGAGGTCAAGTTTGCTGACCGCTAGCTTAGCTAGTTTTAGCAACCTCAGAAAAGACCACACGATAACAACACACTGCAGCTTATGTCTCCAACTAGAAACCGCCATCAAAAAGCCACAATTAATGGTGAGAACAGCACCAAACTTCAGCAACAGTACATGTACAGTCCCAGCACACAGTACGAAGCATCAAACATCTGCTAGCTTTGCTGGATTTGTATTAAAAACACAGCTCAACTCACCCTCTCCTCCAGCAGCCTGCCTGTGTGGGGAAGCCCTGACGAGTCGATTACCGAGTGCAGTAGATTTCTGCAGCTCAAGGATGAAAATGTCTGATTATTACTCCATGGAATGCTCAGTTCTTATTATCGAGAGCTGACAGGGAAAAGAACGGAAGTAATGGAGTAATAATCATAAAATAAATACCATATATTTATATTTTGGCTCATATTTGGCACATTACCAACATTTTACAGTTAAGTGTGGTCATAACCTTGCTCCTATGTGCCGCATTAGTGATGTCACGGTGCACAGACACACCGTGGAGTGCATTTCTGCATCGCTGCGGCAAAGCGAGAAGCTCGACCACAAGATTTTCAGCCGGTTTTAAGTTGCTCTTTACATGAGTCAGACTCGGGGGGGTAAGACAACAAGAAGGCAATTCAATCTGTGTAACATCTCAGATCAAGGCTGCAGTGACTTTGAGCCAAAGTTGGTCCAACGAGCTTTGGGACTTTGCAAAGTTGGATCCTAGTACTATTTTTTCATCTGAACAATACAATACAATAAAATACAACAGGTGTTTGATATTGGTCCTGACCCAGCATTACGTTTTGGTATTGGATAAACTTATTTTGTAGAAGAATTGTCACATTTGAAGACAAACACCAAAGTAAAGCGACCGATGAAACCAACATTCATCAGTCGCTCGGTTACTGAGTCGCTACAAACCTCAATCAGAGCACACAAGTCACACAATCAGTGTGCTGCACAGTTCAATCAGAAGATGTAAGCCCAAAATCAACATCATCCGCCGCTTGTTATCAGGCTTCCACGGAGAGGAACGAGAGGAATTACAATGGGAAGAGACGACAGGACGCGTGCAGCGCGGGTCAAAGGTCGAGCACGGAGGATGTTTCTCGTCTCAGAGGTTATCGCTCCTGTAAACCAACTCTTAGAGGGAGGGAGCTTGAACGCCATCTGCCTTTGTGCTCTGCTTTCTTAACAAAGGAGAGACGACACACACACACACACACACACACACACAGATAGATAAGAGGGTGTTGGGGGCTAAAGCGTTAAAATGTACAGAAGAGACGGAAAAAAAGAGCTCGAAAGAGAAAATGAGTGACAAAATGTGAGATAGCTGAGGGAGGCGCCACCTCTGCAGCCACTTCTCTCTCACGGAGCGAGCGAGGGCGCCGGCATCACAGCATCAGCATACAAACACCTCGGTAATGAAGCGCCAGCAGTCCTGGGCTCTAACCAACGCAGACCTATCCATCTCCCCCATGCATTATTCACCGCACACAGCCATTTTACCGCCCAGCGCACCCGGCAAAGATTGGTTCCACTTTTTATTTATCTGTTTTTCATCCCCTCCCTCCCTTTCCCCCTCCCTCCTTTTCCTTTCTGCAGCTTTTCAATTAAATTAAGGCAAGCGCGACACTAAATCCATGCGGCAGAGGCTGCCCACATGACAATTAGACTGTCAGCCAGACGGAGAAAAGAGGCAGAGACGAGATAGCGAAACGCAGCTCAGGTAAGCTGGCAGCGCTGAAATGCTCATTTAGGGCGCCGAACCAAAGGCCGGACAATGTGCCCACATTAGTGCATTGTAGTTCTGATCAGACTGAGAGGAGATTCTCATTTAAGGTCAAATTTAAATGCTCAGACTTCTAAAACGAATAGATTCAGACTGCGATGTGTCATTAAATTTACATTATTTGAGCCAGGAAATAGTCATGTATGCTAGTAAAACGCTGCTGATTAAAAACTAGAGTGACTGGAAATGTGATTAATGCTCATAATCTCAGATGATCCTCATAATCAGACAGCGACATTACTCCCCAGCTTGGACGGGGGTGGTGCCGCTGCTCGGATGCTGGCAGAAGCTAGCAGCGGCCTGCTACAGGTGCAGCTAACAGGGTTAATAAAGTGAGAGCTGATTAGCGACCGGCTCCTGTGCGGGCCGAGAGAGAGAGGAGTGGTAGTTTTAGGATCGCTTTATTAGACGACGGGAACAAGACACTGTGGCCTCTTGAATTTGAAACCTCGGATAATAGAAGGAGGCGCGGAGAGATGAAAACGATCGGAGCCGAAAGGCACGGAATAACGAATGAAGGAGCGGAGGAGAAAGTATTAAGAATTAAGTAACCTCATTTTTTTTTTTCTCCAACGCGGCTGATTGAAAAGGCCGTACGACATCATGCTCTCTCCGCGCTCATTTTCACCAAAGTGCCGCTCATTCCGCTCATTTGTTTTTGGTACAGTGCACTTACTCCTTCCAGCGGCATCGCAGCAGCTGACGAGGAGATTACCGCTCGCACCTTCTAGCAACACTCGTGAAAATCTCTCTCCCCCTAATTCCCCCTTTCGACAAAAAGGCAGGATTCAGCAGAACACCAACCTAAATATTTCAACAAAGTGAATAATGGAGAAACCGCACGCTGTTAATAACCTCCAGATAAACTCTGTTTAGTCTCCGCTGCCCGCTCGCTGCACCCTGTTCTTTATGGTATCAGTGTTATGTTAAATGACTCATTTAAACAAATTTATAGTCAAGACGGATCATTAAATCGTCTGTCTGGGGACTATAAGAGCTTAGAATGACACGAATTGACCCGTCGCTGAGCCGTGACTCCTTTATTTACTGCTGCTTTGTCTGTTGTGCTTTCTATTATCCAACTGCATGGACGCCACCTGAAGAGCAAGAAGATGGACAAATGTGGGCAACTCATTTTCTTACTCTTTACCTCATTTTTTAATTGTTTAATTAGGTTTAATTGGCTGTAGCCATGACATGCACGCTTTGCTTTTAATATTTGAACAATAGTTGGACATTTTAAGAAACAAGCCTTTTTTTTAACTTTGTTGACGAGACAAAGATGAAAGGTGGCTATAATTCATGCCTGAAGAGGAAACATTGAGCAGTAACTGATTAGCTTGTTAACTTGCTCCGTCAGAAGGTAAAAAAGCTCTAAAGCTCATCATCATATTCTCTGTTTCATGTATTCACAAATCAAAATGACACAGAGTAAAACCTTCGGTAGGAGACGACCGGGGGGCCGAAACAATCAGGACAAAAACTCAACGCACTGCTGTTCACCTCACTCGCAATCAAGAATGAATTTGAATAACGTTTCGTAACAAGGACCTTAGATAACCTGGAAAAAAAGGGTTCCTGATAAAGCAAGAAAAGGCAACACAGGTCCAGGCACATCCCCAGCAAAGTCAATTGGTCAGATTTTGAAACAGGTCACAGGATTGGTTGTGGCCTGGTTCAATAAAGGACGAATAAAAGTGCAGCACGGATGTGTGACACATATCAAGAGCGATACAGCAAAGGAGGACGTTCAGTGTGTTTTTATTCCTCCGATGGTTTGGACAGATAGGTGACACTGAACACAACATCTTGTTATGTGTGTACTTTCTTACATAACCTTGAGTGACACTGACGTCCAAAATGCGTTACTCCTCGGTTTCCCTGGCAACAGTCGATGCACACGTGTGTGTGTGTGTGTGTCTTATCGCCTCTGCTCGAATGTGTGCCTTTTTTTAAAAATGTGGGTCTGTGGGTTTTGTCAGCTGCCGCAGGTAAAGTGAGGTTTTTGCCGGAGACAATTGGGAGTCAGCAGTCATTTCAGGCAGACCGCTGTTCCTGAAATGAGCAGAGACAGAACCCAAACCAACCAATTAAGGAAAAGGTCAGGCCGGATAGATAGTCTCCCATTTCACGAATGAGGGGAAGCACGCACGCATACGCACGTAGTAAAGGGGGGTATTACTATGCTTGTGAGGACGCTCAGCGAACACATTAAATCTTACAGCTGAGTCCGACTTTAGCTGTCCCCGCTGCGTGTTTCACCTTCGTGCCTCCTGACTGTTTAGGAAGAAACGGTGACCGGCAAACAAACTTGCTTCGACTACTCTCCACATACGCAGACACAAGACAAAAGACAAAGCGCTGTAGATATTGTGGCGCACACGAGGGCGCGCCCATGTACACTTAAAGGGATATTCCGGTGTAAATTTAATCCATGCACACCTTGACACCGAGTAAGACTCCCCCTCGAGAGGTCAAGTTAGCTGACCGCTAGCTTAGCTAGTTTTAGCAACCTCAGAAAAGACCGCACGAAAACAATCAAACAATCGAAACAATCGAAATGAAACCGCCATCAAAAAGCCACAAATAATGGTGAGAACAGCAGCAAACTTCAGCAACAGTACATGTACAGTCCCAGCACACAGTACGAAGCATCAAACATCTGCTAGCTTTGCTGGATTTGTATTAAAAACACAGCACAACTCACCCTCTCCTCCAGCAGCCTGCCTGTGTGGGGAAGCCCTGACGAGTCGATTACCGAGTGCAGTAGATTTCCTCAGCTGAAGGATGAAAATGTCTGATTATTACTCCATTACTTCCGTTCTTTTCCCTGTCAGCTCTCAATAATAAGAACTGAGCATTCCATGGAGTAATAATCATACATTTTCATCCTTGAGCTGCGGAAATCTACTGCACTCGGTAATCGACTCGTCAGGGCTTCCCCACACAGGCAGGCTGCTGGAGGAGAGGGTGAGTTGAGCTGTGTTTTTAATACAAATCCAGCAAAGCTAGCAGATGTTTGATGCTTCGTACTGTGTGCTGGGACTGTACATGTACTGTTGCTGAAGTTTGCTGCTGTTCTCACCATTAATTGTGGCTTTTTGATGGCGGTTTCTAGTTGGAGACATAAGCTGCAGTGTGTTGTTATTGTGCGGCCTTTTCTGAGGTTGCTAAAACTAGCTAAGCTAGCGGTCAGCTAACTTGACCTCTCGAGGGGAGTCTTACTCTGTGTCAAGCTGTGTTAGACCATGGATTAAACTTACACCGGAATATCCCTTTAAATGCACAAGGTCGCACATCACTTTTCCATATTCGAAAGCCAGCGTCCCATGTCGGAGGGTAGTTAAGATCGTGACATTTCACCAGAGGGCTTTTTAATGAGACGT
The DNA here is from genome assembly GCA_039737535.1 of Lagodon rhomboides. Classification (NCBI taxonomy): domain Eukaryota; kingdom Metazoa; phylum Chordata; class Actinopteri; order Spariformes; family Sparidae; genus Lagodon; species Lagodon rhomboides. The sequence goes on from CM077797.1 coordinate 24,486,498, forward strand.
GAACGGCGTAGCTGAAGCAGAGAGGGGGATCCTGCCGCACGCCGTGGCATCGGTTAACAACAGAGGAAAGGGCGCGGGGAGGGGCCGGCGGGCTGCGTGAGGTGAGGCGTGCTACGAGAATTACAGCACATGCATGGGAAGGGAAGTGTGCAGGCAGTCAGAGAGAGAGGAAAGTGGGTTAGTTAGGGATACGAGGAGAATAAGGATATGAGAGTCACAGAGGGAAAAGGAGGGAGGGAGAAAGACGGAGAGGGAGAGCTGGAGAGACACTCAGCTGAGCGAGAACACAGAAAAGTCATAACCCAGATTCAATTAACGTCTGATTGCTGTTCTATTGCTGTAATATTATACAGCTGAGAGCGGTTTCATATTTCAAACAAAGGCCAAGCATCAGCCTCATTTATGATCTCCCTCACACACACACACACACACACACAGAGTCAGACACAGAAAATGGTTTCGCTCTCGCTCCGGAGGAAAGAAACAGAGAATGACATTAGAATAAAAAAAAAAGAAGTGATGACATCGACAAAAAAGCGAGTGTGAAGGAGACAGAGAGAGGAGAAGTGGCACTCAGTCAACAGGAGCTTCGGAGGGCTGAGTGACATCCTATTTGTTTGGGGATGATGAAGATATTTCCATCCAGGCAGCCATTTGTAGCGTTAGTGCCCGGGACAGCCTGTCAAATCCGCTTTAGCTCTCCGTCCTGTCTGCACACACTCACGCACACGTCGACACACACTGCCTGCCTCCCCCTGCAGACCACAACAGGTGTGCTGCAGTGTGACTGTGGTAATGTGTGTGTGTGTCGGGGGGGGAGCTTCCTTTTGGGGCACCATTACCAGCACACCACCTCTGGGCTGAATTATTTAAGCCACACACACACACACGTAACACACACAGAGTAAACGCATTATCCTCACCTTTTCTACGTCTCCCAGCGTTATCACCTCTCTCTCACATCTACCCGACGGTGAAACAACACGTGAACAGGAAGAGAGAGAGGGCGAAGGCTGAATGCTCGTTGTTGTAGTCGTACAGAAAGGAGGTAATGTGGTTTGTCAAACGGCGCACAATCCTTCAAACGGCTGTAATAGCAGGAAACAGAGCCGAAACCGTAATGTCACGGCGGGCGATAAAACAGACGCTCAGGGGCAACGACATCACAGAACTCCCAAGTCATCAGAGAGCGGACATCTGTCACGCATGCACACTTCAGCGAGAGGTAAATACACATGTGAACACACACACACACACACTGAGACACACACACACTAATTGTCTCTCTCCCCACAGTCATAACTTTGTGAGCACATAAGTGGCTTTTGGGGAGACTCCAGGCAGAGAAGTGAAGACACACACACACACACACACACACACACACACACACACACGAGTCTCACTCTCTTTTCCACAACACACATTAAGTGATGTAGGGGAGACGGTGAACTCCAGCTGAACTCGGGGTGAAAGAAAGGTGACAGGCAGTGCCACACACACACACACACACACACACACACACACACACGCCAACCGGTATTACGGCAAACACAGTGTGACCCACTGTAAAGCTGCGTGGTGCCCATGCACGTGATTTCTGACGAATTCCATATTTTAAATTCTATGATCTTAATTCAGACTGAGCCCAGAGAACACACACACACGCAGGCTGACCTCATATTCCTGCGCGTTTGCACACACATACTACGTCAGAGAACCGCAGTCAGAATCCCATTAACCTTTTCAGACCCCTCCTCCTCCTCCTTAAATACAGTTTGACTGATTGAGCGTTTCTGGAATCCCCCATCAATTATTGAACGGAACAAGGCACCAAGGCATCGCTCGCCTTACATCAGACACATGACACTCGAGCTAACAAGCAATACGACGGCAAAGTAAATAAAACGTTTTAACAAAAGGTGAAATAATTTGTTTACAGCGTAGATGTGATTTTTGGAGGAAACAATATGCAATTGCAGGAAATTCTGGCGCAGTCTGGTAACGATGGTGGTGGTGGCAGGATCGCCTCTAAATGATTAATGTGTAACTTTGAATGACCCCGGCTCACTGCCTCGCCAAGTCTCACCGGCAACTAACAGCGGGCTCGAAGCGTTCGCCGAGATCTATTAGCCATGGCTCACCACAGACGTGCACACGTAAAAGGCCAGACATCCGTGCAGCACACAACGATGGAGATACTCAAACACACACACACATACTCCCCAGAAAAGGGCACGCACATTGCACGGCATGTGCATTCACACACACACACACACACACACACACACACACATATCGGCTAACTGGTGGTTGATCAAGCCAATCTAAATGCTAAACAAGAGTCTGTCTCAGGAGTAAACTACTTGCTGGCTGCAGACTGTCTCTTCTCTAGAGGCACTCAACAAGGGGACATAAAATTGATGCGCGTGTGTGTGTGTGTGTCTACGTGTGTGTGTGTGTGTGTGTGTGCGAGGCGGAGCTCGGACCCCAGGCTCTCCGTCACACCGAGAAGATTCTGAAGGCACTTGCTCAGAAATGATTTTTTTTTTTCTTCTCTCAATCAGTAATTGCTAGGTAGAGAAGAGAAAAATAACGCCCCAGAAATAAACACACAGGAGCTCGGAACGACGCGCGAAAACACACACACACACACACACTGGCGTATGAAGACACTTCGCTGCAGGTTAACTCGAGCGTAAAGCAATATGTGCATGATAATACGGCCTCTGAGATCAGCTCTGTGATTCAACAGTAAGCCCATGTGATGATGCGTCGGCGCAGGCGGAGAGAAGGGATGGAGTGTAAACATGTGCGGGTCCTTACTTGATATTCTGCGTGGCACCTTTATCTATCCCACAGGCCCGCGGCTACAATAAAGGGGGACTGCAGATAAGTAAACCTGCAACTGCGCCTCAACAATTGATTTCAGGGAAAAAGAGAAAACAAGCGCCGCGTTTTATCTATTATAATATCGACGGTGACATTCAGGCTGCAGCTAACAATTACTTTCGCTGTCGGACACTCTTTTTATTTTCACGATTAATCGAGTCATCGCTTGGTCGATTAGATCTTTATTTATGTTCCTGTTCATGTAAGAGATCTTCTACACCAACAGAAGCTCCTCTCTCCCACAAAATAAAAACACAGCTCCTGAAACATCGTCGTCAGTCGTCTCGCCATAATTCCATGACTATGTGACATCACACCGTGTCACAGAGCCACATATTTGCATGTTTGGCATGTAAGAACTGGTTTAACACAGCTGACCTGTTGTTGTTGCCGTCGCTGGGTCAGGCATGTGTGAGCTGACCAATCAGAGGTTCAGAAATGGGTGAAAAATGTCAAAGTGACGTCTTCAAATTGCTTCTCTTGTCCAACAGAGCGTCCAAAACCCAAAGACTGCAAATCCTTGTATTTAAGATTGCTGCTTACCAAAACAGTTGACAGTTAAAGACAATTAACTTTCTTTTGATCAGTTAATGGGTTAATCAACTAATCACTGCAGCTCTGAATGTCAATAACATTCATTACACACATATCTGCCATTAAGACTATATACCAGTATAGGGGGGTGCAGGATGCATCGTACACCTGTGTGCCCGGGTGTGTTACTGTGTGTGTCTGAGCCAATGAGAGCGCACAGAGGACGCCGTGATGAAGATTGACTTGTTGAGTAATGAAAACCCACCGCAGCCCTCCTCGGAGAGATGGAGCGGGAGAGAGGAACGAGAGGGCGAAGTAATGAAGTAATGAAGGAGCAAACGGCTCAGAGGCTTGCACTTTGGAAAAAAAAAAGGGGGGCGTCTCTGGGGAACGCGGAGGGAAGCGGGGTGCAGAGACGGGGAGCCGAAGAAAGAAAGAAAGAAAGGAGAAGCTAGTGAAGGGAGGAGAGGCTCTAAGTTAGAGAGCAATGGGGGCAGGGTGGAGATGGAGGAAAGACAGGAGGCGTGATGGATGTAAAGACACCTAAAGGGAGAAAGACGGGGCTGCAACGATTAACAGATTAGCTGTGAACTATTAAATTAATTGCTAACCGCTCTGATAATCAATTAGTTGGTTTCCTTGTGTCTCCAGTCCACGACAGTAAACTGATTATCTTCAGACTGCGAACAAAACAACACAATTGAGGATGTCACCTTGGTAAACACTTAACATGTTTCACCATTTTATAGGCCAAGCAAGTAATCAACTGATTGGAAAAATAATTGACAATTTGATGATGACAAACCACGCAGCCCCACAGGAAAGCAATGCCACCTCCACCATTGTTCTGCTGTTTATCTATCAGTCCGACGAGGGGCGTCGCACTTATAAACCGAAGGCGGCTCTGCAGCAGCGCCAGCAGCAGAGTCACGTTTCACTCAACAAGCGACGGGAGTACGGAGGTGACCGGTGAGGTGATGGTGGAGGATTTGTGGCGTCAAGTGCAAAGCAAAAGCACTTATTTGGCAGTATTTTGGATTTGAACCCGATGCTAACAGGGAACTTGATAATGTTAATGAGGGAAAATGAATGAAAAAGTTGGAGGTGTGCAGCTTTAAGGCAGCGTTACACTTCTGCAACTGCGTAATGCGCTATCCAACTGCGTAACCACGGAGACCCCTCGAGCCCTCATAGTTCTCCGTCGTGGTGCCGGATACGCAATGCAATTTCCCGCCCGATCAGTAGGCGTAGCCCTTGCCGTCATCGCCGAAACGCTGCGAGCTGCAGGACTGCTGACCAATCGTCGCCCTCGCCGTCTCCGTTGTCGCTTGACGGAGTGACGGACACTTAAAAAAATATTTCGTGCCGCCGGAGAGGCTCTCCGACAGGCTCTCCGACTACGTAGAGGGCTCTCCGCGACCTACGTACAGCACTTTACGCAGTAGTAAAAATTAGGCTTTACACAGTAAACGAACACAGTGCTCTGTCGCAGTTTGGGTTTTAAGTTTAGTCATTTTCTGCTCTACTGTAAACTTCCTGTCTTTGTCTTTTTCGAGCCTTTTTTTCCTGCTCACCTGTGTTTGATTAGCTAATAGGCACTTGTGTGTTTAGTCCATGTGTGTCCCTTCACTTGTCTTCTTCCTGCCCTTTTACAAATGTTTGATTTGTTCATTAGCCTTTGTATATTTAAGTCTGTCTTTTTCCCTCTCTCCTCATCAGCTTGTCTGTATCGTACCCATGTCGCCTCTGTGTTTGCTCCTCATGTTTTCTGCAGTGCTCCCTGTGTTCCCCGAGCTTCATCCTGGTTTGTACTTGGTATGGTTTTGTACTTCTCTTTGGTTTTTTGGCTTTAGCCCTGCCAGTTTGTTCTCGGTTTGATGTATTGCATTCAGGTCCTTCATGTTAAACCATAACCCTCTCTACAGATAGCATCAGTGAGCGTCCCCTCTCGCCTTGTGCAAATGGTAACACCGGCGTTGTCCTGAGCGATTTCATTAGCCGGTGTGAAAATTTCATCAACGACATTAGATCATCTTAACACCGCGGAGCGGGTTTGTTTCAAAGTTGTTTCTACTTGCGTCAGAGTCGAGGAGAGGGTTCAGGTGTGTGACTGGGAGACACTTCAGCCTTTGTCATAAATCCCACGGCAGCGCTGATCTATGATTCATACCGACAAATGGAGGCGACGGCGGCAGGAACAGAGGATCACGTCTACACACACGTTACATTTCAAAAGCTTCAAAATCTACCACCACACACACACACACACACACACACACACAATCTTCTTTCAGGCTATCTGTGGAATGACTATGTCTCTTGGGGTCCAGGCTAAACACCCATTGCTATGGTGATGGAGCTCGGGCTCCATCCAAAGAGACAGAGATGATATATAGAGAGGTTCATCCTTCATGGATGGCCATGAGGGGAAAACAGCAGCCAAATAACACCAGAGCCTAAAGGGCCTCCGGGCCTTTCAATTTGGGGGAAATTGTTGCTTGTGGCCTCCTACGAGGATATTTGTCACGTCACTGGGCCAGGCAGGGCAACAGATCACTATCGATTAGACTGCATGGGCTTCTACGTGACGCGCGTCTCGCAGGAAGGTGTTGCCGTGTGAAGCTCGGACGCGGAGAAGAGGAGAAGCCGGAGTATATTGACCTACATGCTGATGCTTTTTCATTACTGTCAGTATTGTCTGATCCAATTTCCTCACGCGGACACACAAGGCCAGAAGGTGAGGCGAGCCTGCGTGTACGATACGTGTGCGTAAAATGGAGATATATACGTGTGTGTGTGTGTGTGAATGCGTGAGGTTGGAGTGTACAATTAGAGGCGATATCTCAGATCAGAACAGCACGAGCGTCGGTAGGTATTAGGTCCTCCGAAGTCTAAGGATTACCATCCAACATCTTTTATTCCACCCTTCTCTTCACGGGGGAGAGAAGAGCGAGGGATGGGGGAGGAGGGGTAAAGGAGGAGGGGGAGGAATATGATTTATCCCTCACGCTACTTGATGAATCTGCTCTGGGTGGCTAAACTATTTATGAGCCTCATAGCTAAATTCCTCCATGCGTCTCTTCCCTTTCTCGCCTCGGAACCCAAATCTAATTCGGCCCGCCGAAAACACACATACACGTGCGTACCCGTACGCGTACACATACTTAACACAAAGTCGCTGGAATACGCACACGCGTCGCGCACACGCTCGCACGATGATTAGCATTTGTGCCCGCCTGTACACAAATCCATATTTCATGAGGGGGAGAAGGCAGAAGTGTTTAGCGCGGCAGGTTTGGCTCTTGTGAAGACCAAAGACCAGCGCGGAGACGAGCCGGGATCCCATTATCTTAGCGTGCCAGGGCCTCTCCTCTGGGTGATTTCCATCGCTCTCCATACGAGATGGAGGAGGACCGGGAGCCGCTTTGTTTACTGAAGAAAGCAAGTCTCCAAAACATTAGAAAGTGCGCTCCTTCATCTGTGTACAACAACGCTAAATGGCACCTCGCACTCTGTGAAATTAAAATCAATGACAGTGTGGAATATTTATGAGCCTGCCGCTCCAAAATTTGGGTATATTCGTTGCCATAAAGCTTGCATACCAAAGTTTTTTTTTTTGGCTAAAGTACTGTAGGTAGCTGAGCGAGACTCCTGGCACCGAGACACGAAAAGAGAAGACGAGAATTTTAAGTTTCCTCATGAATAAGTTAGAAAAAGTTTAGCAGCTCTTGCGTTTTTTTTTTTACTCGCGGAGAAAATGTAATTAAAGAAATTTTAAAAGTAGCACATAATATGTGTGCTGCAATCAGTTGCTCGTATAAATCGCACGCCGAGGACGTAGCTGAAGATGCTGCGAGGGGAACTATTTCAAGTCAGCACGCTTTAACTCAGGTTAGTATGACAGCGATGTGCCGGACTGTATATCAATCCGAGCAGCGCGGCGCTGTGATGCTGCGAGACCTCTCCACTCCGACTGTAAATCAGCTGGAGGTTGACTTCGCAGATTTTCCCATGCCCTTGGCTTTGTAGATAAGCGGCGGCTCTAATGCGGCGTGCAGCCGGCACTACAGATCAATGTGTAACAATAATACATACCAAAGAGCTTCGACATCCATTTCATAATCTCCTAATCAGCTCAAAATCAAAAGCATGCTGTGAAAATCTAGCGGGGGGAGACGGGGAATACGCTTGTGATCGAGATTATTTTGCTTATCTTGTAGAAAATAAATTTACAAAGCTGTTTTATTGCAAACGGAGATCTGAGAGCCGCGGTTCAGTCACAGTTATGCGACCCGGAATTGTAATCGTTTAAACAATGGGGGCTGAGCGGCTGGTTCCTGGCTGAGCACTTGTTGCGCAGAGTCGCTCCGTCCCGGAGTGATTAGAAAGGAGCCCGAGTGAACACAGTGATTTAAAGTATCTCTGTGAGCGGGCTGCTGCCTTCACTGGTCACATTTCATAAGTTTGACTATGTACACGCAATACACAAAGTCAATATACAGCACCTTATAATTCAGTTAACACCCACGCCACTAAATTACAAATCCCACCGTCCCTACTTTTTTGCATATGATAAGCTTGTACTTGTTGCCTTGATTGGGTTCATTAGGTTCAGGCATGAGGAGGGAGGATTGTTTTTAGTTCTAGTCACTTCCTGTTTTATTTTGTAGTTGTGTTTTACGTCTCGTCTTCCCTGTTCTGTTTTGATTTTCTGCACCTGTCCTCTTGTGTCTCACCTGTGTCTTGTTCCCTCGTTTGTGTCATGGTATTTAAGTCCTGTTTTTTGTTCAGTCTGTGTCGCTTCATTGTTTGTCTTCGTGCCATGTTCATGTTGCTTTTTTTCCTTTAAGATAATTAAAGACCTTTTTTGAATCCCTGCAACCTTGATCTGTGCAATCGATCTGGGTCCTTCACCACGTCTACTACTAGCCACCGTGACAGTTAGGGTCAGGGTAAAAATATCAGGGTAAGCCAATCAGAGGCAGGGTAGGGCGGATAGTTTGTGCCTTTCGCCATAGTAGAGATTGTAAATTTGCTTCCAAGGCGGGTTTTTGTTAACCTGACTCTCACCAGATGAATTTCGTTCCGCCTAGCTCCACTCATCCATCTGGGATCGCTCCATTGGAGATGTGTTTCAGAAGGCTGGGCCTTATCAAAAATCCTTGCATATGATTGGATAAACCACTTGTCTGTCGGAGCCATTTGGTAGATCAAGCTCTTGCCAAATCCGGTCGGGAGAAGGGCAAAAACATCGTTTCCACCAACAAAAGCCTTCAGAGCCTCTCTGATGTTCTTTTAACGAAAAAATATTGGGTGGATTGGACAACACGGATGAAACAGCAGCATCAATGTTGACGCTTGCTTCCTCGATGCGAACCGCCATTGTTGTCTGAATCAAAACAGTCGCTTCTCCGCTACGTCACATCTATGAAACTCCCGCCCGGCGGTCCTGATTGGCTCGACCTGAAAATCTGGTGCCGAAATCCCTCCCAACGGGAGCGATCCCAGATGTATGTGAGTGGAGCTAGGCGGAACGAAATGCATCTGGCGAGAGTCAGGTTAGGTTTTTGTACGGGTTAAAGTATCACCCCACCACCACCACCATTCCGGCTGTAGCATCATATTCAACAGACTGATACTAAAGTGGTATCGATCTTCTCATAAAACTCTCGGAAACAAATCATATCCCTCAAAATTTCAAACTGCTCAGGAGCGTTTTCTGAGAAAACATTCATAAATGTTTAAGAATGTCTTCTGAACGGGAGGGCAAAGGGTAGACCGGCGGGGACGTGAGCAGAAATTAAAGAAAGGAAACCGGCGGATATGGAGGAAAATTACAAAGATAGTGAGATGTATTGTGAGTGTGCTGAGAAATAAGAGGGGGCAGGGGGCTGACTGAAGGACAGGACTGAATATTATGGAGAGGGATAGAAGAGGGGAGAGCGATGGGAAAAAAAAAAAAAAGGGAGTGACTTACAGACAGAGAGAAAATGACAGCGCCGAGGGAAGGTGAACGGCTATTCTCCGGGGGTGCATTGATCATGCGGCGAGGTCATTAAAGCCAAAAAGGAAACAGACAGAAAGACAGAAGGAACAGACGAGGAGACAAACCGGCTGGTCTCTCTCTCTCCCATTTCCTCCGGTTCCCTTATCTCTTTCTCTTTGTGTATTCATCTGCACTCCACTCTGAACAAGGTTTTCAGGGACACTTGGCAGGTTGCGAGGCGTGGGGCTGAATTTCAATCAGCGCCGTCTTAGTTAATACACATGAACTGGAGCTAAAGACGGAGTGAATCGTTCAGCCGGAATTCAATTTTCGAGCGCTCGTGCCTCGTGTGTACATAATCACGACTTTAAAGCTAAAAGAGGAAGAAAAGGAAGAACAAATAAACAGACGGGAAAGTAAAGGTGAGGAGAGTGACGGCCGTCACAGCGGGGACGGAGAATGGATTGAGACGGGGGAGATGGGAAGAAGGAAATGATGGAGGAAGATAGAGCAATGATTTGTCCAAGTAGCGGGTTTGAGAAGATGAAAGAGCGGCAGGAGGAGGAGAGGGGGAGCCGCGAGGAGAGCGAGAGGAGGGGATGAAATGCAGAGAGGTGTCACACACCGCCTTTAAAACAGCCACCATCAAACAATTATCTGATGCCGAGGGATGCTTTCCACTCTTCCCTGCTCTTCGCTCGCCATTTCCCTGTCATCCCACCCTCCTCATCGTCGCCATCAGTCCATCTCGAGGCCTGTTTGTTTCTCTCTCTCTGCCTCTTCCCGGCCCGTCTCTGTTTTAGCCTTCCTGTCTTTTCTCTTTTCGCCTTCCCGCCCGTCTTTCCCTCCCTCCCATCGGAGCGTTTGTTTGTTTGCATCTCAAATATTCTAAACGAGAGGGTGTTGTTTTGTTCGACAGGTCGGGGATTGCTCGGAGGCATGCTGTGCGCGTAAAATCGTCCGTGTGTGTGTGTGTGTGTGTGTGTGTGTGTGTGTGTGTGTGTGTGTGCCCGCACGTGACACAGCAGTGCATGGCAAAGAGGTAATGAATTCCTCGGCGAAGCAGCGCACACAACAGCTTGCAGATCAATTTTTAATAAGAACTCTGCAGTTCACAAGCAGCGCAAAAAAAAAAACTGTGTGTGTGTGTGTGTGTGTGTGTGTGTGTTCGATAAGAGCTCTGCAGTCGGCTCGCAGGGTAATAAACATATTGTAATCAGCGGCTTCTGACCGAAAACCTAATCCCTGTGTCTGTGTGTGTGTGTGTGTGTGTTTGTGGACTGGTATGTGCAACCTACTGGGGAAAAGGGGGGTCAGCTGATGATCGAGAATAATTTGGTAAAACACAACAATCAGAAAAGCAGATAGAGGCTTCGATGTGATCATTAGAAGGAGGGTTCGTTTAAAGTCTCAGCAGCTGGGTCGACAGGACGTCAACCAACATCTTCTTTTATCCAAACTGATTGTTTGTTTGGCACCGTGCTGTTCTTTGTCTCGTACTGTATGATTGTTAACTGTCTCCAAGCTATTTGAAGACATCCCCTCGGGTTCTGGGAAATTATAACGGGCAGATTTTATTATTTGATGACACTTTATAGACGACAGATGATTATTTGTCCATTGAGGAAATTAGCAGATTATTCAATAGTGAAACAAATCGTTAGCTGTTACATCTCAGGCCGTTTGGGTCATTCACGATCGGCTTAACAAGGTTAGTGGATCCTCTGCCGTCTTCAAATTTCAGCAGATTTAATGTCAGACTTGTTAACTGATGGTCATTTTATCCTTATGTATGGAGTTATAAATCTAGGGTTCATTATTTTTATGTATGATCTGTACAACATTGCGATCACAGTTTATGATATGCCACTTAACCACCAGAAAATCTTTTTATTTATCATTTAGGATGAGAAAAAATCATGTCAGTTTTGATTTACGTATCTGCTTTCATCAAAAACCCTAAAGAGCTGAAACATAAACCTTGAAAACATGGTTTTTAATGAGAACTGCTCCATAGATATTCAGTTTACCACATTAAACGGAGAAAATAGGCTCTGAAGTGAGACGTTGATTATCAAAGTAGCTTAATCTAAATACATGTTTTGTTAAATGATCAGCTGATGATATGCTCCACCTCTAACCCAGACATGGTCTCAGGTATTTTCTGGCCTCCCCATCAGATCAGGTCATAAAAACTAGTTTGACTTAGATGGATATTCGACTTCACCTGCAGCATTATGAGCCTGACTGAGCAGAACTTCTGATGTCTTGAGGCCATTAGCGTGTGTGTGATGTTTACGAGCACACGTGGCTTAAATGGTTCCTAAAAGTGTTGGCAGAGCATCTCCAACCATTTGTGCTATTTATTTATTTGGAGGAGGGGGCAGGTGATGTGATATTCTCCTTCCGCCTGCTACTTTGCAACTTGTATTGTTTTATTAAAGATCACAGCATATATGTCGTGTAAAGAACTGCAGTGAACAAATAAAAAATGAATTCACCGGTGTATGAACTGTCAGAAAAGCTAGTCTAGTCTTTGCTGCATTTCTCCTCTGGTGCCTTTCCCGAACAAGATGACTAACAGTCACATCTGCTCCTTTCATTTATTTTAAGCTATTGACTGTGTCTAGGAATGTCAATGTCACATCACAATCAAAGTTTCGACGTTAAATTACCTCTTGAACTTGTCAGGATTTTCTTTCACAGCCGTATAACTGCCTGTCTGTAAATGTGTGATAGACCGAATAAAGACTTACTGCTGTACTTAACATACTGTTTAAGTTAATTTTTCCTATTCTGTGAACACTGGAGTTAGTACTACTCAATACAACCTACAGCAACAATCAAATAATAAGAGACATTTACTCAAAGGGCATACTGATAACATTTTTATGTAGACAAATCTTCTTTTTTTTGTCTACAGAGCTCATATAAAGGTGCACAATAAATGTATTTCAAGTCTATTCCTTAAAAACATTATTATGATAGTAAATTAATAATTTTACAATGTTTGTCGGGTCCAAAATGATTCTTTTGTTTTTTTGCTACCAATAGTATAACGGAGTTGGTATCACGTGGTATCTGTGTTGACCAACAGTCTCGGTAGTTTTCAATATGTGGAAAAAAACTAAAGTTGTCTGTGTTCTACGTTAAGTGCCCAGCATCTTGTCCTGCCCTACAGTATGTTTTGGGTATACGTATACAGGATCTAGCTGACGCCACCTCAGCTCAGCTCCCACTGGCTAATAACTAATAACTCAAAATCTGTTAGCGACGTTAGCTTGTGCACAAACTGGCAACCAGGTGAGGAGGCAACAGAGGTGTCAAGGTGTGTGAACGAAGTGGAAGGGGGGAGATGGGAAGCCCATTTAGTGGCTGAATGTTCAATGATTTTTGGTTACTTTATGCTATAACTTCCACGACACTAATTTCCAGACGGAATCAAGAGATTTTAACCACACTACATTACAAAATAAGCTGTTAAAGATTAATTGGCTTATTGGCTCGTGCAGTTTACAAGAAAATTGTCCATGAGTTGTGAGTCATTCCCCGTCTGAACATTTCAGATGGTTTCACTTAAATAATTCTTTAAAGTGATAATCTTTCATAATCTTTATTTAATTAGATCAAACACCGTTCTAATCGTCTCCGCGGGGACGCCGACGAGCGCCGGTTTGTTTGGTTGCGCTGTAAACAGAAACAGCCGCTGCTCTTCTGTTGTGTTTCCCACAAAAGAGCTGCTCAAGGTGTGTTTGCTGTCAACAGAATGACTAAGACTTTAAGCCTCAGAGAAGTAAAATTATTAAGTTAAATTAGAGACGAGTCCAACAGAGAAAGGATACATATTTCTGTAGCAGAATTTATGTTACTTCTCATATTCTGACCTGATCCATTAATCATCTCATGACACCCCAGTTTTATCATGTGACCCTTAAAGACACACTGTGGAATTATTTCTCCCATCTAGCGGTTAAATTTTATTCTGCATCCAAACGAATACTGCTCTCTAGCGCCTCGCGTTTTCGAACGTGCGTTGCAGCCTGTTGGAACTACGGCAGGCGGGATGTGTCAAGATTCAAGAAGCTCTGACAACAACATGTCTTCAAACAGCACTTCATCAAGTTTAGTTTCGGGTGATGAGGTACGTTATTTCAAACAGACTTCAAACTGCAGCTGACGAGCGCGTCTGGCTAAGCTCCTTCTCCGTTCCACAGTCACGCTGGCTCTGAGTGAAAACGCCTTTAGCCTTATCTGTACCACGTAGAGCTTTTTGTCCCTCTCACCAGTTCATCGTTTTTTATAGAGCGGAAGGACATGGAAGCCTCCGTAGAGCTCGCCCGTCCTATGGAAATACAGAGAAGTGATTCTTCCCTCAGGAGGAGAAGTGAGATTGTTGGCAGAGATCATTTTACACCAATGAGGACTTATTTATGAATGAAGACGCTGATTTGAGGTAATAAATTACTTAAAACACTACACAGTGGACCTTTAAGGAAGGTGGACTGGACTACCTATATAAAATAGTTCAAACTAGATCCACTTCAGTCAGTTAAAACAGTATAAATGCATTGATGCATCAGTATTAACAGTCTAATGTCACAAACGCAGGGACTACTTTTCAACCGAGATCAACCATCCGTCGTCCTCCTCAGCGAGTGACCTGTAATAAGTTATCGGAGTCACCGTAATGGCCTCCTACTAGAAAGAGCGAGTTAACATTCAGAGCACATCTGCGAGGTGTAAGTATGAGCCCCGATCAAGCCAGGTGACTGCAGGGGAGGCCATTCATATTCCAGCCTAACACGGCCCCTCTGTTCTCATCCATTATTCATGAGAGTCTTCTTCCCGCCTGCCTCATCCCGCTGGCCTCCTGGTCTCCTCCGCCTCCGACACTGAATCACACCTGAACGAGCCGTAAAGAAGCGGTTATTCACCGAACATTAGAAGGGATTGGATGTGGGCTAATGCGGGGGAAAGGAGGGAGGAAGGGAGAGGGGTTTTCAAGGGTATACGGAGCCCCGATTTGAGGCGTTCGACTCATGAATCACCCCGAGCACAGAGAGCAAAAGAGGGATGACCCTGATTCATTTTTCTGTTTGCCTCCGATCCTCTTTCTTTTTCTCTCCCTCGCTCTCTAGGAACAGCTGCGAAATAACAATCCGCACAGTTTACACACACTTCCTCTCTCTCTCTCTCACACACACACACACACTCTTAAACACCCCTCAGCACTGAAAAACTCCCATTCTTGCACAACGCCGAGCGCCGCTGACCTCCCATAATACACTCGGGTAACTCCGGCAGCAAGGTTATCGCGCTAAACCGCCGAACAACTTCGCCGCGAGTCGTCAGATCTGAGGCTGCGAAAACAAGTGAAAACGTGCTCTTGCCTTTGAAAAAGCAGAATGACAAACACACACTCCTCAAAGGTTTTCATCCCACTGAGAAGCTCCTGTTAACGCGGCGTGAGCATTTAGCATCAGAAGACACATTACTCTGATTGCTTATCAGGCGTTAGCGCTCCAACCGTAGATATTTCATCAAACGGGAGGCAGAAAAAACACAACGAGGCTCCTTCATCACGTTCCGGTGGAGCATGAGGAACGCTGACGGTCACTTTACGCAGACACGGTTCAGGATGAAGCTATCGGAGAGGCACATCTCATAAACAAACGCAGAGAGGCGCACGCAGATGCGCAGCTAATCACTTAGAGCAGCAAGAATAATTGTCCGACATTGATTGTGCTTATCTGGCCCTCCATAAAACGCAGCTACAAAGTGTATTGTGTGTGTGTGCGTGTGTGTGTGTGTGTGTATTCCCCTGGGTTTTCGGTCTATTTGCATGATTAATCTGTCTGACGAGGCAAAAGGTCAAAACAATAGGAAGACATTTCCATTTCATTTTTAAATTTGCTTATCTCAGTCCAACACTTAATACAATATGGTATCAAATTCAAAGAATGTTTCCAGTTTATTAAATGAGTCTTGTTTCTCAGAGTTTGCCTATTGTATGTATGTATTGCATCATGGTTATAATAGTGTTGAACACACCAAGTTAACTGCTCAGAAGTGAGAATGCAACTTCTTAAAGACAGAGTGAGGCTTTTTAATATTTCCTAAAGTTTGAACCTTCAGATTTTAAAGATATCAAACATTTTTTTATCAATTATTATTGAATGTATTTACGTTGCGTAAATCCCTCTCTATCCACCTCACTCCTAACCTGACTCTCGCCAGATGAATTTCGTTCCGCCTCGCTCCACTCATCCATCTGGGATCGCTCCATTGGAGATGTGTTTCAGAAGGCTGGGCCTCCTGATTGGATAAACCACTTGTCTGTCGGAGCCATTTGGTAGATCAAGCTCTTGCCAAATCCGGTCGGGAGAAGGGCAAAAACACCGTTTCCACCAACAAAAGTCTTCAGAGCCGTTCTCTGATGTTCTTTTAACGAAAGAATATTGGGTAGATTGGACGACACGGATGAAATAGCAGCATCAATGTTGACGCTTGCTTCCTCGATGCGAGCCGCCATTGTTGTCTGAATCAAAACAGTCGCTTCTCCGCTACGTCACATCTATGAAACTCCCGCCCGGCGGTCCTGATTGGCTCTACCTGAAAATCTGGTGCCGAAATCCCTCCCAACGGGAGCGATCCCAGATGTATGTGAGTGGAGCTAGGCGGAGCTAGGTTAGGTTACCTTACCTTAGCCTTCACGTGGTAACAGGACGCTAACCTTCGTCCGTCTTTCTAATAAACAGTGTAATCCAGCGTCACTGTTTGTAATCTCATCTCACTGATATCAGACTCACTGTTTGCTGTTTATTCTCCTGCAGCTGTTCAACAGCTGTATTAACTTACTATCGCTGCTGCTCGTTCGCATTAAAGGTGTTCAAGCGGTGAAACATGGGGTGACTTTCATGATGAGGCGCTCACAGGAAATGCAGAGCAGTTACCAGATGAGCGCCGAGCAATCATTCAATCAATAAATCACAGGTAGAACTGTACAGCTCTCTCTTCTTTCCACGACCACGTATCATTCCCTCTGTTTTTATTGTTGTCCAGGAGACGTCTGCATTGACAAATCTGTACACAATCTCTGCACAGAATGATAAAAACAGCATTTTCCGACCGTGCGTATTTAGCGACGTGCCTACAAGTGTACCTGTGTCAAACACAATTGTGCTCGGCGTAATCTGCGAAAGCCAATTTCATACCGAGCCGTATTTTAGATTGCCCCGGAGCCAGGAAACGCTCGCAAGGCTTGTGGGGGAAATGCCGGTCTTCCAATTCGAGCAGGTAAACTTTGAGCATGAAAAACAAATAGCTGCAGACTCGCGTATGCACCCTGCGTCGTGATGTTATCCGACTGCACTTATTTATTCACATACATTCGAAAACAGACTGAAATGCTAAGCGAACGGGAGTTTGTGGTTTGTTTCCAGTCAAAAAAATAAAAAATGACCAGGGATGTTTTTAGATATAGTGTCGAGGGGCCGTGGCCGAGGTTCAGTGTCGAAGTGGGTTTGGCAACAGTGTGTTTATTGAGTTGGCAAATAAGCAGCGGGGCCTCATGACTTAAACATGAAGTAAGAAGAGTGTAATAAGTGTGTGTGCATTTTGCTCTGTGTGTGTGTGTGTGTGTGTGTGTGTGTGGAGTCTGTTTCAGCCCTCTTCGTTTCGAGCTCAGAAAAGGAACCATTGCTAAACCCATTACAACAAACAGTGCCTCCCTCTCTCCCTGTGTTTCTAACTGGGTCGGTAGTAGACTTCACTTTTCTCGATTGCTGGGTCAAAGTGTAAAAACAGGGACGACAAACACACGGCTCTCGGGCGTTTTTTTCCGTGCACAGCCTAACAACCGCCTGTGTAATTCTCTCTCCCAGTGCAGCGGTAATAAAGGAGAAATGCTCCGGGGCTGCCCATCAGTTGGTCCGGCTCTGCACCGGTCCGACCGAGCGCCCCGCTGTGTTTCGACCGAACAGCGCTGCTTTGAAAAACACAGCAAGAGGCTGCACTGGTGTGGCCGACTGATCCAGCAAGTACAGTCAGAGTGCAACACTTTAAGGCAGAAATGTACAAGTCAGGAACACCAGTACGGTGACCAACGTGAGCCAAAGTCAGACTTTCAGCCGGTTGGCTGTTGCAGTTTTCGGCGACAGGGAAGAGGAGGTACAAAAAAAAGGATTTTGATAAGACAAGGTCAGTCGCAGGGTGGATTACAGGCGTTACAGACAAACCCGTCCAAAAGGGCAGGTCAGAAATGTGGGTCACAGGCGAGCAGCAGGTCACAACATGGCAACAGATCACAGGCCAGGTTTTAGGAACAGGACCAGGCAAGCAGGTCGGAAAGATGGTAGAGGTTACAGGATTCAGGGAGTTCTGGCAGAGAAAAGAAGGACAGTGACTGGACTTTACACTCCCTCCCTACCTTACCCCTACCTAATACTTATGTAATATAGCTTTAAGTTCAGATTTAACTTCATGATCCTTTTGGAGGATGTAGTGTTTGGTGCTGCTGAACTGTACCACATCATACAGAGAGGTGTTTCTGTTATTCAGCCCACCATCAATGATATAAATAGGACGTACAAATTCTTAGTACAATGACACTTTCAACAAAAACTAAACATTATAACCTTCCATGAAGGGAATGACAGTATTAAACTTCAGTGGTTTTAGCCAGGTGTACCGAATAAACTGAGCAAACCACCAACTGAGTCCCTGTGCAGAGGCTGAATGAGGGAACAAGAGCGGAGTAAGTGCAGGTGATCGGCAAAAGGGCAGGAAATGTGGCAGATGAGTAAAAGAATGGAAGGATGAGAATTCAAGGGGAAGACAGAGGTTCTGAGGTTAAAAGAGAACGAGAAAGCAGGTGTCATTAAGACACCGACCTCGTGTTTTATTCCCCAGAGTCCTCACAACACAGTGGTCACATTAAAGCCAACGTGGGGTCTGTTTTTCTGTGTTTTTCTTCATATTGTGGACAGAAAGGTTCTCAGTCTGTGTCAATTATTTCATTAATTAATTAGATTGGATTGATTTGATACAAGAAGTCGTTAAAAGCTGGCAAATACGTCTATTGTTAGATTATAAGACACTTGTAAGACACCTGTTATGTCACTGTAAAGCTTTTCTAAGCTTTTTCTGTTGCTTTATCAAGATCAATACGTACGTTATTGTGCATTAATTTAACTAGGTTAGTGTGCTTTTTGCCACTACAAGATCTAAAGTGACACCAGACGGGTTAGGGTTGATACATCTTTTAGTTAAATGCTAAACAATGCATAATTAAGTGTGCTAAGCGTCAAAAATCAACATTTAAAAAAGCTAACAGTTACAGTAACATGTTTATGATCGTATTGTTAACACTTATACAGTTTTATTATTAAAAAAAATGTACAAGGGACTTCTTACTTGTTAACTGACACTTATTATGAGCACCTTCACATGAAGCATTAACAGCAATGTAAATCTGATGTTCCAAAACTAACTTAAATACTACAACTGCACTTATTGTATGTACAACAGCAGAAACCTGGCACTCTTATTTGTTGAGCTCAAGTCAACTGAAATTTAAGTGAACACTTGCAGGAGCTGGAAATGCTATGCTGAAAATATTGTGTTATATCTAAAATCTATAAAAGCCTACAACTGAGCAGCTTTTCAGTCAAGCAGTTTGATTTATTCTAAACATAGCAGGTGAAAGGATCACTGTGCAGATACGGTGATTCATGATGTGAAGCATTATGAATGATAAGCACCTACTCCAACCCTCTGACTGCTTTCCTGTCCCCTCACCGTGCCGGAGCTCGACGGGCACAAGGTGA
This sequence comes from Lagodon rhomboides, assembly GCA_039737535.1. Lineage (NCBI taxonomy): Eukaryota > Metazoa > Chordata > Actinopteri > Spariformes > Sparidae > Lagodon > Lagodon rhomboides. The sequence goes on from CM077797.1 coordinate 24,505,734, forward strand.
GAGTTCTAATTAAAGCAGCCTGCCCCGTCTGAGATGTTGTGTGTGATGTATAAGTGCCTGGAGGCGGCAGGTTAAGAGCCCTCAGAGGGACGGCTTAATGTAGATGTGGTCAGGTGGGTTTGTCGCTTACCCGCAGCGAATGCACACGCGGCTGTATGGACTTTCTATATGTTGTACATGCACACACACACACATACTCTACATCTCTCAAAGGCATACATCATTGCACACACACACACACACACAAACCCTGAGGCAATCAGCCAGAGGTTAGCATGTTGTTTTAGCTAAAAACCAGCCACGAATGAATAAATAATGTCAGGGGAAGACAGGATTCTTGATTTGTACCTGATCTAAAGTTTGCACGCGTGCAATATGTGTTGAATTATTACGGTGCACTCGATGCAGCGAACAGGAAGGTCTGAGAGGGAGGACATATGTTCGGCCGCACACACAGAGACGTGCATGCATATGTATAGAGTCATTCGTCACTTTGCAATTTGTGTTTTGACAGCTTCTCTGTAGATGGTTATGACCCGAATTAACTGAACATTTACACCCACCTGCACACACACACACACTTGAGAGTCGTCCGTCACCGGAAGTCAGTGACCGTGAGTTGACCCTGAGCGCCACGGATCCTCGTGGATCTGCCTGTTAGACACAAACCCTCCAAACATTCACTCTTTCCTCTCTTTTTTCCAGACACACACACCCCTCCTCCACCAAGAACACACATTAGGGTTACGGTTTCATTTTGCATGTGGGGGAGCCATTTGCGAAAAAAAAATCCTCCATCCTACATGTGCATTTCTAATGCAGTCGCACTGGAGATAAGAGCTGAATAGCTTAGCAGGGCCTCTGCCTCCGCTGCCTTCATCTTGGCACAATTATCATCTAATGTGACAGGTGACATTTTCTACCACGCTGGGCCGGCCTCTTGTTGAGGATTCAAATGCACGATAATAGAGCGTAACTGAAAAGACCATTTACTTCTGTCTGCACTCAAAAACACATTACACGCGGACGTCTTTTCAGCGCCTTGTGTATTTGCACGTTAAAAAAAAAAAAGAGAGAGAGAGGGGGTGATGGAAGGCAGGGTTCTGATGCAAAATGGTTTCACACAGGTTTGAACGAGGTAATCGAAGGAGGAGGAAAGTAGCTCTCCGTGAGTGGTCCTTCTGTCGGAAACGAGACCAGAGCCTCCGCGGGGGAACGTCTTCTGCTACTCTGAAAAACAATACGAAAAGGAAGGCTGTTTAAATCAACAAATTCACTTACTTGCGATGATGAGGGTGAGGCAGACGCTTCTCGGGTAAAAGTGGTGGAACAATCAGCAAAAACAACCCGTTTAAATCTGAATTACCAAATATATGTGTGATTCCATTATAGCTTTCTCACTGTGTTCTGCAAAGCTTTCTGTATGGCTATTTATTCAACATATAAGGACTCAATTGTGCACTCGTGTGCTTGTTTTCAGAATTGTTTGTACATGAAAAGTGCACAACGGCTTGCAAGGACACTCGACGAGCCAGAGCAGCCACCGGTCTCATAGTCCCTCTGCTCGCATTAACACACAGGTCATCTCTGGCCCACATACACTTCTAATTAATATAACAAGAAGAAGGTAGAGGGAGGGGACGGCGGCGCCAGAGAGCGACAACGCCAGAGAGCAAGACAAGAGAGAGAGAGAGAGAGCGCAAATGTGAGAGCACAAGAAAAGCGAGGGGTGAGGAAGGTCTCGGCGAACAAGCGAGACACCCTCATTACCACATAATCTCTGAAAGGGAGTGAAAAGAGACAGACGCGGGAGAAATGAGAGAGACGGAGGAGTCGGAGGAGATTGAATTTGCATTGACGAGGCGTCGGCAGGCGCTCAAAGCTAGTTGTTTAAAACCTGCATCTGGGGTTGGAGAGAGAGAGAAAGAAGGGTGGTGAGGGAAACAGGAGGCTGAGGTACAAGATTAGAGGTGAGAGGGGCAGAAAAAGGGAGAGACGACAAGAGGGGAGAGAGAGAGGGCAAGAGGTCTCCGAAACACGGGTCATTAGCAGGCAGAACACAAGCCCCAAGAAGGACACCTATGCACATGCACATACTGCCTCTCAGCAGGCGAAGCACATCGTCTTGATAGTGCATCATAATTAATATTTCATGCGCCGTCTCCTGCAGGTGAAGGGGAATGAAGAGTAGATGGGGAGATGCAAAAACGAAAGAGAAAGTACACAAAGGAATAATGTTGTCGTCTGAATTTGTGTTCGGCTTCTCGCGCTCGTGTGTGTGCATCCGATTAGTCCGCAGGTTAAACTAGTGATCCATCCTCAAACGTCCTCTACATTTTTTATGAGGAGGACCTGTGCCGAGAATGTTGAGACGAATCAGATGAAAAGTTAAACACGTCTCAGTCCGCGTGGGTCAGATCGTCTTCACAGCCGAGCGTGAAAATTTAGTTTAAAACCCTGATTGATTGATACTCGCGGCAAATTACTTCACGATGAGGACGGCAACACCACTCCACCTAGCTTATTCCGCAACATGTTTAGCCGCGGGCGTTTTGTGTCAATCAGTCATCCGAGTGAATAACAGCGGCGTAAATAAGCGTATAATGGAAAACAAGTTGGCCGCGCGGACTCGCGAGGGGCCCCGGCCATTCCGGCGGCGGCTCCGCTGCGTTTCCAGCCCTTTGTTTTGCGCATATTGTCTGTTGCAGCTCCCCAACGACCACTTTCCTCCGGCAGCATTCATGAAAGATTGACACGGTGGAAACCGGCTGAGTGGCACAAGGTCTCTGGAGTCGCTTAGATCAATGGGCGTCCTCTGAGCTTTCCCCTCCATTTGGAGAGACGCGGGGACCAGAGGACGAGGAGAAAACAGATTACCATAGCATTAATAAAACAAACCATAATCTGAAACAAGAGCAAAGACAAAAGGCTGCATCCGTGTTTTCCCCCAGGAAGAGTCTGGGTCGCACACACACACACACACACACGACACACGCATGCATCCGTGCTTGTAATGGCATCGTACCTCAGAAAGGTTCATTCAGCCAAGTTCGGCATGCTGTGATGGAGGCGGGGAGGTGAAAGAGAGACAATGAAACGAGACGAACAATGCCAGGAAACGCCAGAAGAAGAAGAAGTGCGTACAGCTAAACTATATGAAGGCGACGGAATATGGAGAGATAAAGAAGGAGGTAAGGAATCGATAGAGGGAACGAGAACGAGACGAGACACATGGGGGAAAAATAGACAAATCAATTCCAGCAGCACACAGAACAGCGAGCGCACATTAGATGGGATTTGTGACATTTAAATATCTGGTGCAAACAACACCTGCAGCACAGGTGGGTTGGATGAGGATGAATATATTATCAGAAAAAGGAACTGACTCAGAATCAAATGGCTTTATACATTTAAAGCGACGTGCCATCACGGTGTGAAGACGAATCCATAACGGAGGGGTGGATGATAATCTGTGAGCCGGGTGAAAACAGCGCAGCGCTGGATCTAATGAGGACTTGTTAACATACTTGACAAACTTTATAATCTCCGATGGTTTATTCATGTGCTTAAAATCTCAGCAGGCAGGCCTCCTTGTTATCTCAAGAACAGCAACTAAACTCATCTCCCGGTGCTTCCTTTGGAGTATAAACCAAACTCTCTCTGTCGTCAAGTTCAACAATTTTTTGTGTACTTCCTTGTGATCAAACGATCTCACTGGAAAACAGAAATTGCTACTTGGCCTTTGCTCCGGTTTAGTGCTGCCTGTCCAGCCTCTGCACCAAATTATCCCCACTTACCAAGTAGAAAAGTAGCCTCTCTAGGACGGTACTTAGGGACAGTTGGGTTATACACTAAAGAACATAAAACACGCGCTGTCTGAAGCATAAATAAAACAGAATATGATAATCTTCTAGTCCTTTTGACATATTCTGAATAGGAAAAAAGAAAGACAATAAAGTGTATATTTTATATATATGATTATTCTGAGTTTTGATTCCAACAGCACGTTTCAAAACTGTTTGGACAGGGGCAATGAAAGACTGAGTCGACTCAACTTTGAGAACGATGTCAAACGATCTCACTGGAAAAAAGAAATTGCTACTTGGCCTTTGCTCAGGTTTAGTGCTGTCTGTCCAGCCTCTGCACCAAATTATCCCCACTTACCAAGTAGAAAAGGACGGTGCTTAGGGACAGTTGGGTTAAACACTAAAGAACATAAAACACAATACCAGAACAGCTGGTATGAAGCGCTGTCTGAAGCCTAAATAAAACAGAATATGAGAATCTTCTAGTCCTTTTGACATATTCTGAATAGGAATCAAAACTGTTTGGACAGGGGCAATGAAAGACTGAGTCGACTCAACTTTGAGAACAATCTCATCCTCCAAAGCCTCAGTTCTTCACCAGACAGGACGGGGCAAAGTTCACCACCTCGTGAAACACATGATTGTATAAAGGATATTACCACATGGGCTCAGGAACACTCTGTACAACCAGCACAACACATGAAAGCACTGTGCCGTGTCCTGCTGACTCGCTTCAAGCAGGCACGCAGTTGTTACCACAAATCTTGATCCACCTTGTTAAAAAAAAAAAAAGAAACATCGCGGGAAGCCACTGGCAAAAACTCCCCGCAGCGCTTTGTGTCCCAGTCTGGAGTCGCCGAAATAGGAAAACAACAAAGACAAAACCAAGAGTTGGCCAAGCTCGGGAAAACGCCGCTTTGCCGGCACGAAGCTGCATCTCGCGCTGCGTGTCGGCACAAAAATAGAGCCCACATATAGAGACGGAGAGAGAAGGAGACAGGCCTCATGCGGTCCGGTGCGTTCGCTGTGAGCAGACTGCATCTTCATTGTGATTCAGGGCTGTTGTTGTGTTTTGGCGGGTTTTTTTCGGGGAGGAGGAGGGTGCTCTGCTGTGACTGGAGCATATGGCCCAGCTTAATCAAGCTAACGATTCCCCCCGCCTTTCTCGTTAAACCTTACCAAATGGAGTCTTACTCCGCTTGAACATACTATCAATGTACAACCGTATTAATATTCAGGCGATCGTTCCCGGCACAAACCAAGTGGGTCGGTGGCATTTGCTTAACTAACTTGGCTTGGTATTTACTCGTATCACACAGGGAGCCGGTGGAAGACGAGGCAGATGGTGAATCTAATTGTCTGAGCTGGATTCCATTCCTCCGCCGTCTCTGACTTAATGTTTATTCAAGGATCGCACGTGTAACAGTCGTAAGTGGGTTTTCCAGCGGAATAGGCGTGTGACAGAAATGAAAAGCTCTTCCGAAGAGAGCCTGAAAACATGTAAATTACAGAATTTCGAGCCCACTGTGTTGCCGCTGCGCACGTCTTTGTCTACCGCTTTTTAATGGAAATGATGTGCAAATGGGCGTCTGCAGAGCCAGTACAACCAAAAACAATCACCACGTCCCTTTGAATCTTCTCCCTGTTTCTACTTTTTTGTACTCGTTCCGTCTCTGTCGACGAGGTCCGTGTCCAGCAGCTACTGTTAGACTCTGGATAGAGACGCATCTCAGTGACGCACAGCAACCTCTCAGAAGGAATAAAGGGAAGTGGAAAACTGGCTTCCTTGAATCGTAAGACGTGGAGGAAAGGGAGGAACAAAGAAAAAAGCGGAGAGAAGACGGCGGCGAATACCAGGGAAATGCATTGGTCAGGGTGGTGAAGGCGAGAGGGAGGGTGGCACACTTGGAACGAAGAGGGGAAATTAATTTAGCTGGGAGTGGGCTGTCAGACGTGGCGATAATAGCGGGAGGTGAGATGATGATAGCCCTGACATGGGACTGCTCGCTGTGGGCTGCTAAGGCACGCTCCCGTGCACACGTGCACGCGCGAACGTCGGCGATCGCTCGCACGGGCACACGAACACGCCGTTTAAATGCCTTTGCTGCATCAGTCCTCGCAGATAAGTGAGCCCTCGCTGTGATGTCTGGGCTTTTTCCACCATTTCCCCCCCATTTCACAGATGTTGCATCTAGTGGCAGGGAGGAGCAACATTAAAGACAGATCCAGCAGACAGCAGGCTAACCCCGCGGAGCTCGCGGAGCCTCGATGGGAGGCCGCGTGATGTATTACGGTCGAGGACGATGGAGGATAAGACTGTGAACGATGGGCTCGGAGCAAACATGCAGCTATGGATCACCTCAATACCAATGCACGTGTTCGATTTCTGCTTTTGCATTTGTGTCGAACGACTGCGCACACACATACAAACACCTATCAATCAACCTACTCTAGCACACTCTTGTGTCTGTCTTCTCCTTTCCTGCCCGGGTCCCACAGAATACAGTGAGTGAAGGATGACAAGTGAAGAGATGGTATCTAGTTTTCCAGGACATTAGCACCCTGCATGGCGCGGCGTAATGTTGCGTCTCTAATGCCCACAGCCAGTCATGTTCACTAATGATGTTGAATCACCACTGCAGGGTGCCTGCTAGTCACCGCGGCGACGGTGGTGTCAGTGGTGATGATGTTTGTCATGGGCACATTTAAGGAGAAACACTTACAGATGGTAATTATCGCGCTGGTGCAGCGACGCCAGCCGAGCCGACCACACTGTCAGCCAGCAAACTGAGGAATCAGTCTTTCTCCAGACTCAACTGTCTGGTTTCTTTGGACGTTGTTTTTCTGCTGTAGATGTTTTGATCTCAGCCTTTAACCCTCTCGCCTTTCTTTTTATCCTGACTCGCTCAAGCTTAACATGTTCACTATTACCTTGTCTGCTCCTCTCAGTGTCTCTTTTCACCTGTCTTCGTTTTGTTAGCGTTTTAAGCTTTCTGGTTGTTTTGTCTGTTTCCTCTCGGCCTCTGTGATCTTCAGCAAATCAGCTGCCGTCAAGCCCTCTGACTCATGTCATTAATTTCTCTGTTTATCCCCCCCTCCGCTATCCTTTTTGGTCTTTCTCCTCTTGTCCTCTGGTTTCAGGCTATTGCCGTCGCAGGCTCCCACCTGATATCATCCTATTTTTATTCCTCCTTTACAAGGAATCATTTCTAAGGCTTGAGAGCCAAAGAGGATCTCAGGTGGCTTTGAAGCAACAATGGTCTGGGCGCTGAAAGCAATCTATATTCCAAAATGCTGCTGTTCAAAGTCGGACTTTCATGCTCGCTGAGTAGAGGGCACCTTTTAACTCGGAGCCGGTAAAACTGTCATAAAGTTTTCTACTTAAATCTCCCAGTCCCTTTCTTTAGCAGACAGAAAACTTGGATATTAGGCTTTGAAGAAGAAGTCTTTTTAACACTGTGGAAGGCATGTGAAGGGTTAACTCTTACAAAATACAGCAACCTCTGCTATTAATAAGAACAGTGCACATTACAACATACTGGGGGCTGACTTTATGTGATTGAAATATTTAAGAGCTAAAGGTAAGAGAACACAGAGAGGGAGGAAAAATTCTGCAGTTTTCAGCTTTGATTCCATTCAAAGAGCCATTTCCCAATAACTCGCTCCATGTTTTTATGGAGAAACATACCTTTACTGTTTTGGGGGTTATTGTTTCCAGTAAAGTCGGTTTGGCTTCCCCCCCTCAGCCTCTCAGAGTCTTTATTAGTTTTTAAAAGTGGCAATTACCCTTTAAAGGTCAAACAGCCAATCAGGCCACTTCCCTTCCCTGGCACTTGTTAAT